>OOFB01020232.1:3939-23292 GCA_900323305.1 Trachyrincus murrayi
GTAAGATTTATTTTGAAAAAAAAAAAAAAAAAAAAAAAAAAAGGCACAGGAAATGAAAAGAGAAGAGGTGAGATGAGAGGTTTCAACAGCTCAAGCCTTTTCAAGCATACACATTTAGCTGGCTTTGCAAAACACCTTTCATTGAATTAAAATCAATGCTGCGTGGGTCTCAAGACACAGCAAAATAAGACTGAAACTTGTCCTTGAAGTTAAGAGCTCTAAAAGCACAGCAACGTGTCATTTATTTCCCTGTCTCCTCCAATGTATGACATATATGTATCTGTGTATAGTCAATACGTTACCGCCTGTAATGGATATTAAAAAAAACACGGAGGTTCTCAACCTCATGGTCAGCTAACCTTGAGTCAGCACATTTATTATATTAAGTACTTGACATTCAAGAAGAGAAGGAAGCAGCTTCCGGAGACCATTGCATCACCTGGGATCACAGTTCATGTTCTGATAACAACAGTATGTCGCTGAAAATATACGTGTCCCTCAGGTAAACCATCACAAGCAACCTTGGTCCAATGTCTCAAAACCATAATACAAAAATAACTCCATCGCCCACCCCCCCTGACATATTTCATCATGGGTCGTTTCTTCACTTTACTTCCACCTCCTGTTCTGAGGTCAAGGTTTCCGTGGTTACCATCAATTTTCTGAGCGGGGGCCTCAAGCCTGCACTTCCTCTCCATCAAGAAGTGGAGAGGACACGAGCACAGAGGGGGAAACACAGTAGGGAGGCTTCATGCCCACCGGGTTACCGGTGTGGTTTTCACGGGCGTGCTTTTGAGAATGTTGATTCTGATTCTGCTGGACCACCTGACCATGAATGTCTACAGTGCTGTTTGCCAATGCTTATCACGGCCATTGTAAACTGTACATTTTAACATATTCTGCAGGCCAAGCCCATCTCTGTCACTAACTTGACGCTACTTGATTCATTTAAGGGGGAGGGTCTCTGTGATATCGGTGGAACTGACCATGTAAAGATACTTGGAAGGGGGGGGTTGAAATATTTGAGTCAAATCACGTAGAACTTGAAAGAGCACCTTGTGCGTGCGCGTGTGTGTGTGTGTGTGTGTGTGTGTGTGTGTGTGTGTGTGTGTGTGTGTGTGTGTGTACTCCACTGGAATACAGAGAGGGTCTGCACCGCCACTCTGACAGAGAGGTCTTTGTGTGTGCACATTACTCCCTAGTCTGGTTGCAGCTTTGTTTGGCCTGCTTTGCTTTTGTTCACGTCCACTTCCTTTCAGGTCTCTCTCTCTCTCTCTCTCCCTCTCTCCCTCTCCCTCTCTGCAGCTGACCAGCACTTGGCGAGAAAAAGCCAGAAAGAGATGTAACGCCAACAGACCAAGAGACAGACCATATAGTGTTGCTGTCAGAATCCTTACGCCGGCTAACTACATCAGCAACTCTTCAATAAGAAATCGGTGAGGAAATCGCCCAATCAAGTATGTGCACCGCTAAAGAAACACACTTACTTATTCATATTTTCCATGTGGGTAGAAATTCAGAGTAGAGTATTGACCTATTGCGATAGCGCGCGCACACAAATGAGCCTAATTTTACTGTCAGTGGGTGGCACTTCTAGTGCAAAAACAGACCTGTTTGCTTTGAAAACACAGGCTGGCCCAGTGATAAACGCCATGGTAACCAGAGAGCTGAAATACCATGCGGCCCGATCCTTTCCACTCATTAACAAGTTCACTGAAGCCCACACGCAACCAGAGAGAGGCGGCGATCAAATATTGGTGAACAGACAAAGGACGATTAATTCATTTACAAAATTACACTGAGCGCAATGGGCCACAGTTTACTGTCTCCGCACAGACCACGTCTCCATGACAACATGCGCAGCGGAGCCTGATGGAGGAGCTCGGTAGCCGCGGGGGCCACACAGGCTCCGGGCATAAAGGTTGAAGACCGCGATAAGGACTCTTTGTTGAGAGCATAGAGTTGTTGACTGACGGCCGATAAAGCACAAGGTCGCAATTAGGAGCGCTCTCTCGGATAGAGGGAGGGGATATCCCGTAGGGTTTAAGATGAGTATCAAGCGTATAGGTATAAACGCCCGCCAGAGCTTTAAGCCCTTTAAAAGGAAGGCGATGGCTGACGGCAGCCGGTGGCTGAATGCCGAAGGGGAAGTTGAAGCAGCGAAGGGGAGGGAGAACACAACACACTGAAGACGGCCCCTCCTCCCTCCGGAGCCGTCAACAGGAAGCCAGAGCACACTCGCTAAAGTTCCTCTTTGTGTCTGCCAAGCCGAGACCCGGCCGCCCGCCCCCTTCATTAAAGAAAGCTTTAATTAGCAATACAGATGGAATAAAGCGGAGAAGAATCGTCATCACAATATTGACGCAGCCACGGTCCCCAGAAGTAATTGTTTAATATACATTTTAAAAATCAATGAGTCACCCAGCTGTACTCCATGCTAAATTACCACATTTCCATCCAGTCTTCATCCAGTAAAGACCTGTGATAACAGCTCTAAATATTAAATAAATAGTACATTAAAATCAAATAAAATGAGTCAAAAACACAAATAGTTTCCAAGCTATTAGTAGACAATTGATGAGCTGGTAAAATACTTGGCTAAGACTAGACTAGAGTTGAATATCGGAATGATAAATAACCTCAGTACGCCCATTGTCCACAGTCAGTCTTAAACTACAAGCCAAGGTCAACCTGCTTAAGAGGAATTTCAGAATGTTTGATCAGGATTTATAAAATCAAGTCAAGTCATGTATGATCTTCAATGGCTGGTACCTTTTAATAAACCTCGCCCTTTCAGTTTAACCTGTCTAGAGCATTGTGTGCGCGCACACACACAATGTGTGTGTGTGTGTTTCCGAAAGAGAGCGAGAGAGTTTAAAAAACACGCATGCCAAGACCTGTACTTTAATGTCGCCATAAACAAACAAGTCTCAAAAAGCCGAGTCATCCATCTCGCGGCTCCCTTTAATTCCCGGCTGCTTTCATGTAAAAGGGCAGAGTGTGTGATCCTCCGTGGACTAATGTCAATTTCCTACCCAACACCAAATCTCCATTACTGGTATCGCTTTGGCCTTACTGACGACAGGTGAGGTAAAAGTAAAAGCGATCGGGGAGGTGGACCAAATAACTTAATTACTGAGCTAATCTATCCGGCCCGCACGTCATGCCGGGACCCCTATGATCTGAGACATTTCACATCTGCGTGAAGGGATTGATCTAATGGACTATCACATTCTGATTACCAGCGTGCGTGCGTGCTAAATCGGAAAGCAAGCAGACATTAGTTGGGCTGAAGGTCTGAGCGCAGGGGGGTTGTTCACACCAGACTAGCAGCAGAGGCCGCTCAGAGTGATAACTTACCGGCCCATCTGTGACCCGAGCCCTGCTCACTTCCTCCCTAGCAGGAAATGTGAGCCCTTCCTGTCCCACTGGGGAATCGTTTGGGTTATATTCACATTTTGAATATTCTCTCTCTCTCTCTCTCTCTCTCTCTCTCTCTCTCTCTCTCTCTCTCTCTCTCTCTCTCTCTCTCTCTCTCTCTCTCTCTCTCTCTCTCTCTCTCTCTCTCTCTGCTTTGAGTCCATCAAAGTTTTTCATCCAGGCTATTAAGGAAGATAGCCAGTGGGAACACTACATCACGCTTCACTGACTCCTCTCAACATGACAGCTACCCTTTAAAGCAAAATGGAGAAAAAAAAAAGTCTGCTCTAAAAACGAATTGCTGGCAATGTAAGGTTTACAACACACTGGTTTAGAACAGCACTGTGTACTTTTTGGAAAGTTTACAACAAACGGTATGTATTTTTATTTTTTTTAAAGTGTACACCAAGTGCTCTGTACTTTTACCGGGGTTGTTGTTTTTTTTCTTCCCCAAAATGGTTGTCACGGTTACACATGTGGCTTGGCGAGCTGGGGGACTGCTTTAGTGACCATGTTAAACAAAACGATTCCCCAGTGGCAGGGTGGAGTCTAGCGAGGCTGCACAAGGAACAGAACGTTGCCCTTCTCTTTTACTACTGTGACACAGCCTCCCCTATAGCTTCACATGCATCATTTCCCCATGGCCTTTAATCAAACTCCAGTGGAAAAGGGCACACGAAGTTTCACCGCTGAGCTATGCCGGGGCTCAGAGAGTCAGACCCAGCGTATGCAGGAGTTCATAGCTTAAGAAGATAAGGCAATTCATACAGCAGCACACTTTGGAAAATAGCGACCGCACATTTCACAACTTTGATAAAATATTACACTTGCTTTTACAGTGTAACAAAATAGCAGATTTGTCAGTGTGTGTGTGTGTGTGTGTTTTAGAGAGAGCAAGAGATAAGTGCAATGAAAGGTGGCATTTAAATAGAGTCTGCGATGTCAAAAAACGCAAACCACTGACGAGCAGAAAAACAGGAAATCAAACCTCTCTCAGAAAGGCTTCCTTTTTTGGCAGTTTTGCACGATTACACGGCCCACTCTCTGGCTTGGCTCCATTTAAAGGGCAGCCTCTAGGTTTACCTCAAACTGATCAATAAGCAGGCAACGAGGCCATATATCATTAACGCTTATTGGAATTACATAACTCCACCGCATTCCAGCTCACTATTAAAAAAACGAAATAAGAAAAAAACGTCCACAAAGATCTGAAAATACCTAGTAAAGCAATATGAAACAAATCCCTATAAAATCAAACGATCCACCTCAGAGTTGTAGCCCTTAAGTCACAAATGCCCGTGTCGCTGGAGTCAGGCAGCCCAGCTAGAGAGGCATGCTGACCTCACAGATGGAATGGAAGCCCCCCATGAAAACTGGGCTTCTTATATCTCCAAGGCTCCTGGCATGCAGTACAGCTGTTCCCTCGCCCTCAACACAGCTGGCACATCTCACTCGACCTCGGACAGACGCGCGGGCGGGCGGGCGGACAGACAGGCCGACAGACAGACACGACAGCAAAACATGAAAGACCCGGAGGCCTTGTTTACACCTCTGTCTTCCGAAAACAAAGTTGTCAAGGTCGTCAACCTCATCTCCATTTCCATCCGTGTTTTGTGTTTATGCGGTGGTTGATGTCTAATGTGTACCTCTGCTTCTCGCCCTGCCTCCCTCCCTCCCAGTCTTCCAGTAAACACACAGCATATTCTCATGTCACTCCGGCTCTCTATTCAATCCTTAGCAGGCTTGAGACTGCGGAAAATCCTCGCCTGTCAAATGCTAATCCCTGGAATCCTATCTCATTACCGGAGTGCCAGCACAAACCGACCTCCGACTGACTCACTTCCCTCCGAGGCGGTAACTAGCTGAAAACCATAGAGAAACATATTCGAGGAATTAAATAAAGATTCCACCTTCAGAAAATAAGGATTAGTGTTTGTTTTGTCCTCAAACTTTTTTCCTTCCCTGCCTCACACAACCAACAAGGCTGTTTATACCATAATATTTAGTGATGCGATGATCGGCCACCCATCATTGTCGGCCCGATATACGCCCTAAACACGTGATCGGTGACCGACCGATCAACTTTAAATTTGCCGATTGCAGGTGCCGATCACGTGACTCAAAAACTATTGTGCACAAGACGCGCCGTCATTATGTTCAGTCACTGAAACAATTAATGTTTGTCCTGCATTTAACATAATTCATCTTTAAATCACCCTGACTCTCGATAAAGGTAGGCTACACTTAACCATAGACGTATAGCCCGTTTCATTGATCTCGGTTATAGCAATAACCAGCCTGCATCACACTGGAGAACGGGCTTCACTGTGTGTTTAAAAAAAGAAAAAAAGTAGCGTTGCACAAAAAAATAGTAGACCTACACTTATTCACTACATCCCCGTTATTCATTATTCACACATCTCCCGTGTTAGTTGAAAATACTGAATTATCTATAACCTCATATGACAAGGATGCTCCCCGCTAATTTCTTCGGCTTTATGTGAAACTAACTGGCTGCTCCGCCGCTTTAATGGAAGATGAGCGACAGCAATTTCCAAAATAATGAGCTCTCTAAACGGCATAATTCAAGTGTTACGTAGCCAAGCGATTGCAGCCATAGCACTTACATGTCAATATAGCTCATACAATGTGAAGCAAAACAAGGGTTTCTTGATACCTAGACTTTATAACAGTGCTGTCCGCTGTAGCTGGACCCCCGGGCTGAGCTCCTGAGTGAAGCCGATGACAACGCTCCTTTCATGGGCACAGATTTCACGAATGTACGAATACCGTTTTGTTCAAATACTGGCATAGGCAGGCTATATAAATCTATGTGAAACTGTATACGCATCCTTTGCACACTGGTTATTTATGTTGTTTAATAATTTTATTGTCGTTTTGCCTTAATTTATTAATGATACATTCATCAAGCTGAAAGTGTGACTTTGAAACCCGTTTCCCTGTGCAATGTAAGTCAATGGGGGAGAGAAAAAAAAAAAACGATTTTGGATTATGAAGTTTGAATCTACGGAGCAACTATTGACGATATCTCACCAATATTTCGAGTTGCATCATGGCAAGGTAACTACACAACCCAAACCTCTACCAAACTTTAATGATGCTTTAAATAAATCCCAATCAATAATGAATGAAAAGTATATGCTGCCATTGATTAACAGCATGGGCTGGAGTTATCAAACTGAAAGACATTTGTCCATTAAAAATGTCACCATAGACTACTTGGTTGACTAGTTAAAATCATAACACACGAGACCTGCAGCAGGAGGTAAAAAGTAATAATACTAATATTTGGCATCACCCATGCCCATTGCCAGATCAAGTTTGTCAATTAAATAGTTCATAGTTAATATATCTCTTAATGTTCCATTTCTATAACGTTTTGTTCCTAGAATCTCAATGAAAATGATATGAAAAGTCTAGGCGAAATAATTATAATAATTATTATAATAATAAAAAAGATGTATTATATTCTTATAAAATGATCTTGATTATCTCCCTGTGGAGGGAAGGGGGCGTGGCTTGGTATCGGGCTAGTAGACTTTTTCAAAATATATTTTAACTAAGCCAAAGGGACACTGTCATTTAAGCAAACAAATGTGAACTATACAATGCAACTTTGACCCGAGTGTGTTTTTACTGACAGTTTGGTTGTGGTTGGCATCATTAAGAGAAAATGAAGCCACGGCCATTGGTGGAGGCTTCTTCTCCCGAAAGGGTTAAGAGTGACCCCCGGGCCGCACCCTCCCTCTGTCCTCCTGCTGCTGCTCTGTTCCTTCAGCTAAAAAGAGCCCCAGTGTGGCAGAGCACTAAACTGAGGCCCCCACTGAAAAAACCCACATAATTACAAATCACAATAAAGCCCTCAGTGCTGCCTCTCCGCCCAGAGGCTCAGCTGCACCCTGCTCCGCCAACTCCAACTCCACCCAAACACCACCCGAGCTCTCCCTCTGGCCGCACGGACTGTTCCCTTTTTTTTTTTTTCACGGGTCTTTTAGTCCGCTCAGCCCATGCCTCTTTTTCCCCGTCTCGACTTATAGACGACTTCCCTCTGCCTTCCTCTTTCAGTTCTTCTCCCTCACTCTTCTTTTGTTCCTTCCTTTAAAAGCGGTGGTTTCAACCTTTGGGGACGTTGGGGGGGGTTTTCTGAGAGGGCTCGCTCCTCGACGACGGCTCTCGGTGAAAGACTCCTTGAAGGTGTGAAGTAGTGCTCTGCGTTGGCCTCTTGGCGCTTTTCTCCTGTTGAGACTCTCGAGTGTTCCCTGCCACCGGGCAGAAGAAGCACCCCGCATTTTTCACCCTCGTGAGCCTCGCCGTGAGATGGCCCATTAGCCCGGCAGAGCTCTCGTCTCGGCCAGGAGATCTATAGTATTTAATTAGCACATTACCGTCACGGGCCCCCGACACGCAAACACAAGCAAACGATCCCCCAGTCACTAAGAGAAAACAGCTGTGCACACACACACAAAATGACACACACACCCAGAAGGAGGTAGGGAGAGTGAGTGCTGATAAAGAGGATGTGAGGATGCAGTAATTAGTATGTTGGTCGGGGGAGGCGGGGGGGGGGGCATGTGACCAGGCCATGTTTGACAGCAAAGCATAAAAATGACACGCACCGATACAGGTCAAACCTGTCTGTCTGATTTCCCTCGACAATAACGAGTTAGGTCAGGGGCCGCCGGTGAGGCCCTTGCGTCGACCACGGAGAGCAGGGTTCAGCTTTCTAAAGCCTATCCCTTTATCAAAACAATTAAAGCCAGGTAACTCCATCCCCAGCTCGCAAATGCTGCCGGGTGATGCGGTGTGAGGCCTGGCCTCCGAGAGTGAGATCCAATCCCTTACGTCAGCCTCGGAGAAAAAAAAACGCATATGAA
Organism: Trachyrincus murrayi; assembly: GCA_900323305.1. Lineage (NCBI taxonomy): Eukaryota > Metazoa > Chordata > Actinopteri > Gadiformes > Macrouridae > Trachyrincus > Trachyrincus murrayi. Next base: position 12,255 of record OOFB01020232.1, read on the forward strand.
AAAAAAAGTAGGTGACCTTAATAGGCGGACGTCGTCCCGATTGACGCAATCGAAACCGAATGGAAATGATGCTGACTGAATCGGTGACCTTGTTTACGCTCAATGTTATGCACAGGTTAATAATAACACTACTAATACTGGCAGCACTACCACTACTACTACTACTACTACTACTACTGGTGGTGAACTGCCGTCACACAGGTGGAGTTGCTGCTGGGCTTAGCTGGGGCTCCGCTCTCTGTCTCGTTGAGTACAGACCTTTAGGAAGCGAGTCTAGGGAAGTCACTTGGACCCGTGGCCATGGCTCACGGGATACACACACCTCGGCAGGTTGAAGGGGCAACACGCACACAGCAAACAGGCTCTCATGAACTTAAGTGGGTGTGAAGAGAAGTGGTCCTACGGCAGCAAAGCAAAACAAGCCACTCTTTCCTGGACTACCTCCGCCGGACCACTGACCAGCCAAGCCACAGACAAAGGGTGGAAGTTACCCAATAGTGAGAAAAAAAAAAGCTGCGGGAGGAAGAAAAAAGAACTAGTGTCAGGGGTGACCGACCGGTTAGTAAGGTGATCCAGAGCCAGCGTGGTCATACCTGTCCACAAGCCGGGGGGGGGGGGGGGCTGGCTGTAAAGTTACGTAATGTTTGATATTTTCACCCGTTCCTTAAATTATTTAACATGCTTACCGCTACCAATTTAGATCACTCAACAAGAGCAGAACTTGGGCGCTGATTTATCTATTTATCTTCGCTAGCCATTACTTCGACAGGCCTACCACACGTTTCAGGGAAATTATTCTGGTCCTTTGTAATCCAGCCACTCCTCCTACTAACTGGCCCTGACGCGCTGGCCTCTAGAAAAAGACTAAAGGTCATCGCTGGGCTTTGGGATATCAACTGCACACAACCTTTGCACTCCCGCCAGTGCTAGCGCTGAGTAAAACCACAGCACACGTGCCAGTACTTACATCGAATATCACAATCTCTCCGCTTTGTAGAGGTGGAGATATTGACACAATGGTGGCTGTGGAAATGAGCCAAAACAAGCTTCAAGAATCTCAGCCAAAAAAGATAATATGAAAGATTTCAATAAAACAGCTATCTAGCCATCAGTTATCTAACAATAAGAGGCACGCACACGCACACACACACACATTCTATTTACACACACATTGCAGCAGCAGCCCCCTCCCCGGGTGTCAGAACCGATGATTAAAGACGACAGCTAATCCAGGTCGATACGAGACCCACGAGAGACTCACTGAGTCAGCTAGAATCCCCCCCCCCAGAAGAAGAGGCCAGATGATAACATCTCCATTCCAAACTATTTCCCCTACGTGACTCACGCCGGAGCCTAAATTAACCGGCAGCGGTGACCGGGGGTGTGTGTGTGTGTGTGTGTGTGTGTGTGTGTGTGTGTGTGTGTGTGTGTGTGTGTGTGTGTGTGTGTGTGTGTGTGTGACGAGAGAACCTGAGAAGCCCTGGGCAAAGGAAAAAGCACTTTGATGAGAAATGGATGCAGGTACCAGGGAGGTTACGGGCCCGGTGGAGAGAACATGAAGCCGTTGTTTGGATGATGGACTACATTACTAAAGTATGGTGGCTCTATAGGAGCGACAGGAATTGCTTCCTGTGGCAAAGAAAATGTGCAGCAAATTGTGACCAAGAAGATCTTACCGTTTCATTGTTTCATCGTATTGTTTGATAGCATATGGAAATGTGCAGGGTGTTTTTTTAATCTCACTAAAGTGATTGGATGGAGAGTGCGCGTGGATATCAAACTGGGTACAGGTATAGCTGTGCTTCGCCTATTCAGCACTCACCGTTCTGTGCAGGCACACGAGTCCCATTAGGGAGAGTGTTTGGACTTTCAAAACATGTAGGTATTCATAAATCAGCCCTTCGCTGCAACAGCATTGTGGGTTGGCAAGAGCTGTTCTCACAAACCGTATGATCCAAGAGGATGTGCCACAATTATCCAACAAACCTTTTCCACATCAGGTTAATTTGTACATTTATTGAACGCAAAGGCACACAATACCATTGCGTAGCTTCCATTTTAAATCACAAAATAGCATCTTTATCAAGACCATCTAGGATGTAGAAATACAATAAAATACCAAACATGCAAAACATAGGCAACGCTTATTGATGTGGAATCGTGAAAAATGTGATTATTTTTAACTAATCTAGTGTTTTACACAGCCCTTCATTTCTTTTTTTTCTATTTCTCACCTGTGTAGCTTATATCCTCCCTAGCAAGATGCTAACACTTCCATGGCTAGGACCAGGACTATAAGCTGAACTAATGGTGCAAAAACTAAGAAAACAACACAGAGAGCCCTGCTGTTTTAAAGAGCATTTCTTTAAGTGGCACAATGCAAAACCAACCCAGGAAAAGTACAGAACAACTTTATGGTTCTACATTCTTTCCAAAAATCTTTAATAGCCACAAGCCAGGGGGCCTAACCCCTACCCCGATGGAGAACAATAGCCAATGAGAAGGGGTTATGACTGGAAGATGAATTAGGGGGGTTTAGCAGTCCTCAGCGGGTCATAGCGCTGGCCTAGTAAATTGCAGCCGCGGTAAGAAGACAACAACATCCTATTGGCCAACTATAGGGTGTGTACGCTGGTGTGGCTGTATCAGGTGGCCAGCGTAATGTTGTGCTCCGCAGTTTCCCCCCTGGTATTATTGTGCACGTGGAAAGATAAATGATACCCGTCATAAATGCCCTGGGGTAGGTGTGCGCACTGCTCTCGCATTTTCGGTCAATAATTAAACAAACATAACATATCTGCTCCACTGTGGAGGTTGCCAGTAACCTTGTGCAAGGCTGTGCACTGACATGAAACAAGAGCATGCACCGTGTACAGCTCCGAAGAGTCAAAATGGTATTTTGTACAGTCTACGGTTGAAACTCACAGGTAATCGGGGGGTGAACGGTGTGTATGGGGGCAAAAAGACCCCATTGACTAATCTAATGTTTAGGGCGATATGGCCAAAATCATTTAATGTCATTAAATGACATTAAATTCAATTAGTCACTTAATATCTCGATAACGATATACATCACGATATAGCAGGTGGTAGGTCTAATTCAATAAATAAATAGTCTATATAAAATATCACGGTATGTTGTTATACATATACTATATAACAGTATTTTCTCATTTTATTAAGTACATCAGTGCAAAATGAACATAACAGTTTCAAGTGAAACTATAGAGAAACATGAATAAATATAGATACAATATAAATACAATACCAAAATGTAAAACATCAAAAGGTAAACATAAAGCAGTTTCAAGTACAGCAGCTTTAGTCCTGCAGTCCTAGCGAACAGACACAGGAAGGGTGCGCTGGCTTCCTCCACATGATGAACAAAGGATTACCACCTACTTCTGTTTTAGCTGTTACTGCAGCCATCTGAAAGAGGAAGTAGCAGAAGAGGAAGGGGGGTGGTGGTGGTTGGTTGGCTGAGAGCTAAAACAGGAAATGACAACAATTCCATCAGAAAACTCCATGCCCAAAACAGCGCGAGACAAATTAGCAGAAGTTACCTCGAACATAAACGCCTCGAGAGCTGGAGAACTGCAACACCAAATGCTCAGCTTTTAACCGATGTGACACGGCCAACAAATATAGTATACACAGAAATCAAGTGGCTCAGTTTGAAGACCATTAGAGTAAAATAACCGAAAAAAGGTGCAAGTCATAGGTCTCAACTTCCTTATACGCTTGGATTACTCTACAACCAAAAAGTGACATGGATTCAAGTAGGGCTGCCACTAACAATTCTTTTTCGAGTAAAATCGGCCATTTCAAAAAAGTGGTGGGGACATGTCCCCAGCGACCCCAGTGTAAATGACACCTTTGGAAAAATCTAAAGGTAGCAGGCGACGTGAGTGATTATGACTTTAATAATGAGCACATGTCGCAGCCACAATGGCAAAAGCTCTCCCTTCTAATAATAAGGCGTTGGTAATTTGTTTCATAAACATGAATAGACGACACTCATTAAGGGGCCGCTCACACAGAACCACGTCTTATCTTCCGTTGACGGGCGGGGCTGCTCCGCGCCCAGCGCCCAAAGTTGAAATATTTGAACTTTTATGCGCGGTCAAAAAACACGAGGCGCGTCAAAAGATAGCGGAAAACAATGGTAAAGCGGGCGGTGTGTTTTTTAAAACGTGTGATCGGCCCACAGTGTTTTTGCCATTTCTGGCGGTCCACCTTCCAGAATAGCACCTGTATGCTTTCTCTTCAGGTGTTGCCGCATGGCGGTAACGCTGCTGTGAAATGCCATAGACATTTTGCACAGCGAACAAACGGCCGTTTTGTTGTCCGCTAATTGAAAGGATTCCCATACCTCGGGTCTGGGGAACAGTTTACACCCAACCTCGTTGGTACCACACTGCTGCAGCCGCAGTGTTTTTTTGGGTAGGTGTTGAGAGGAGCCGACCAATGACGGGAGCCAAAAGCGACTGGTGCGAACGCAGCAATTAGTGATATCGAAGTCACACATTTATTATAACGAACTGAATGGAACGAATTGCGTTTTAGAAATAAAATAAAAAGATATAGATGACGTTGACGAGTCGAGGCAGCCCTAGATTCAAGCAAGCTCAATTTAAAGAACAGGACCTCCTGGCTGTTGGGAGGTAGAAATGAGGTTTGATGTCTTCGGTTATTACTCTACAGTACATGCCATATTACAATCCGATATTACATTTCCGTACAAATGGATTTCTCTGCGGCAAAGTAGGTTTTTGGTGGTGTTCAAAATGGATGACATCAGTGTATGTGGGGAGATGGAAGAAGTGCATGCTCAGCACGGGGGGAGAAGACGGACCTGTTCTCCAAGAGAACAACAAGCTCCGCAGCTTTGAAAACAGCACGTTTCAATGCGCAGATGTGATTTGAATATACCGTGATATCGGACGCGTGTTTTGAAAATAAATGTTCCATTCCGGGACCAATTAAAAAGAGAGAGAGAGACCGCCTATTAAATATAAAAAACGCATTAAGGGGCAGTTGGGAGAGAAACGGACGCAAATGGAGGCATCAGGAAGGAGAGCCAACCATCCACACGGATTAGCCTGTATTTGTCCAGTTGTCATGCGATGAACAGCCGAGGATAGAACAGGCAGTCCTCGGACAACAAATTGACCCTTTAATTATGGCCTGAGCAGAGTGCAGCTGTCACGACATTATCAGCATCGGGGGACAAGACACATCTCAGCTATTCTCAACATCAATCACCTTTCCATCGGCCCCTGCTGCCACAGTTGTGTTAGGGGCCTCACTGCTCTGGGATATACTTTCCAGTTGAGCAGACCCTCACGCCACTACCTAAACAAGCAATATTGTCTGCCTGAAAGCAGAAGGAGCATGATAAATCCCGCCCAGCCAGGAATAGCCAGCCCACGGGGGTCTTCATTCCAGAGAGACTAAATAAAAAATGGACGGTGGGGAATTTTCTCCAAGGGCTACGATAAAGGAAGGAAGAGGGGTGTGGGATTGGCAGGCGGTGGAAAAGTGATTCCAGGGAACTCTGCACTGACTGCAGTATGATGGGAGGGCACACACACACACACACACACACACACACACACACACACTAGGGTTGGCTCACTCCCTGATCATGGATGCAGCTCCCGTCGAGTCTCACATCCAATAACCAGCCAGGCGATTTCTCCCCCCGTTCACACATCTCCCAAGATTTCTCTATTTTCCCAGATAAACTTAAGTCATTTATTAGCATATAGTAGCTATGCTGGTGAGAGAGGAAGCGAGAGAGAGCTGGAAACTCTCAATTTAGAACCAAGCTGCTGTGAAGAAAGGCGGTCTGACCGAGCTTCCCGTTCTGATTAAACTGTGCCAGGGTTAAATATGACCCGCACTCCAGCCCAACTCCCACTGGTAGGTAGCCATCGCTCTCTCACTTTCTCTGCATATTAGATTCCATCAGTGTGATCCCCACAGAGACACAGGTGTTGTCTACCACCCATGGGCCCTCTCCCTCACAGCAAGCTGCTTTCCCATATAACCATCAAAAGCTGGTTCACAGCCACGTCCTGTCCTGAAGGGAGACCCCCCCCCGCCCTACCGGGACCTCCTCTGAAAGGGCAGCATAACCCAATGAGAAGGAGGAAGTGGACTGAGCTCATTTCCTGTAATGGAGGGGAGAGAGGAAGGGAAATGGATTTGGGAAGGATGAGAGGTGGGGCATAATGGTTTACAGTATGTGTGTGTTTATTGACACGGAGATTGAGAGAAGCCCCCCCCCCCCCCCCCCCCCCCACATCCGCCCTCCCCCTATCCCCTGGAGTACACAATGTACACAATCAGAGGAAGAGAACTCTGCTTGCTTACGTTGAAGCGCTAGGTGTCGTGAACTTGGGGGAAGAATGGTCCGTAGGCATCCGCCTGGAGCGGTGGCTGGAGGCAGACCAGCGACCGCGCCGGTGGGATGCCGTCTACGCCGAGGGTACAATGGTTTGTCTTGCGGTACGGAACAACAATGGAACAGAGTGCGGCACAAAGAGCGGGAACGTGACACACGCGAGCATTGGAGACATTTGGAACCGTTTTTGACCCCTCCCAGCCCCCCCCCCCGCCCACAATTTTCCATTCTACTAATTTGTGTTCCATCTCACCGATCACTTTCATTGGCTGACTAGGAGCCTACTAGAAAGTGGTGTCTACACCCACACAGACGCAGGGCAGTGACACGCACTTATGGTTTAGCAATGACTCAACCGCCTGCATCTCTACCTGTGCAAGGCTTTCTGCACTGCTGCATGCTACGGGAAACGCTTCAATGCACCGCTTGGCGCGTTTATGTATCCTCACACATCCTCACACATGCTCACGACCCAGTGTGACCAGAACCGGGCTCAATCCCAGCGGTGACGGGTCACGTGCGTGCAACACACACACACGCGCAACTCATGACAAATCATGAAGCTCACCTCAAGTGACCAAGTCACACACGCACTGCAACCTCTTCGACGTCTGTCATCGGGGAGGTGAGAGAAGGATAGTTAGTGTGTGTGTGTGTGTGTGTGTCAGTGGTCAATTGGATACCGTTGACCAACACCCAGACATGAAGTCTGCAGTGGCCAACATCTTTTTATTTTTTTGCTTTTCATGTAATTGCAGGATGTTTAGGCCTTCCATGTCACACACACACACACACACGCACACGCGCACACGCACACGCACACGCACGCACGCACCTAACAGCTAATTGGACACCACAGCAGCACACAAATCTCAGTAAACAAGGTCACGATTTAAAACAGCACAGGAACGTGTAGCTTCCTAGCTAGTTAAATAAACTGCTAAACAGAGATCGTAACAAAGTAATCTGGACCAAACTTCAAACTGAATTCAATTGTAAGCACCGGTCCTGGACTTATCAGGGAATGCTGTGTGCTGTCCAAGACGGTGTCCTTGAACAGCACAGTGTTCTTGTTTACAGGTCACTCCGCGTCTTAGTATCTGTGTATAATCAGCCGACTGTAATTACACCAAACACCCTCCAGAAGTCAGCCACAGGCTATAATAAGAGAGAGGAACTTTGTGTCTATGCAGCAACCGTGACCACAGCGTCCCCTCGTCACCAAGGATGACTGCGTGTTTTGATTCGGTGAAGACCAGCACTGCCTCTCGCTTTGCCGACAGTTTTATAATGTATAATGTGTTCTATAATGTCATCATTTCGGCAGAGAGGGGGAAAAAAATGTTTTTGAGGTCAGTCTTGATAGATTCTATTTACATATACAGACTAATAATCATTTATTTCTCCTTTACTTCTCTGAACTCCAAAGGGCAATATGGAAAAGAAAGTCTTGGTTAGAAGCATTACACATTTAAAAATGTAAAAGATTCTGTATTCTGCAGTCCGGTTATACCATCTTAAATCACTGACTGTGCCTATGATGTAAAGGCTGGCAGGATCAGAGAGCAGATTGAGCTGTATGTTGCTACAACCACCCAACCAGAGGATTCTCTTCAGCTCCAAGTCACAGCTCACCTCAGATTGATAGGCTGGTCAATACCCCCACCCACCCTATCTCTCTCTCTCTCACACACACACACACACACACACACACACACACACACACACACACACACACACACACACACACACACACACACACACACACACACACACCTACCTCCGATCGATCGCCAAGTGTGCCCTGCCAAGCTCTTAGGAACCCAGTCAGAGCATTTAAGAGACATAAAAAGGCTACCATTCGTTTCATGAACCCACGGGAGGAAACTCTGGCCTCGTGTCAGGGAATGTACAATCCAATTCAAATTAGCATAGCTAACATCTCATACACGTTTCCTGGGGAGGATTTACACCTTCCAAAATAAATATCGGATTGAAAAGAGCAACTGAAAGGTGTTCCATAGGCAAGAGAACCAAGAGTGTGGGGAACTCTGCCAGTGAACCGTGGGGTACCTCCAGTTGGTGTGGTCAAAGGAAGGGGTTGGAGGGGGGGGGGGGGGTTACGATTAGTCTGGCGGACAGAATATTAAAACAGCTGGGCGGTATTGATCTTTGCATGAGAGGGCCCAGTCCATTTCCTTTGGAGTCAGGGGTCTTTCCTTGCTGGGTAAATGTTATTATTACACTAGAGAAAAGCAGTTTGGCAGATTGTAAGGAGCGCAGAACTTGTTACAGGTGAGCCAAGACTTGTACGTGTAACTGTAACTTTAAATAAACACCTGGAACATGTGTTTATTTAGACTGGAATGGACATGCTGTCATTTCACAATGTTAATATGTCTGCCAGGAAAATGTGTGTGCAGAATAGACTGTGACTGTGTCCCTCCATCAATCTCCATTAATCTTTTGTTTGTGTAATACTTAAAACATACTTAATCTGACTTCACAGCTGTAGATCTTGGCACAGGTTCATCGAGTAGTACGCACAATTGCTATTCGGGAAGTATGAAGCGAAACATTTCAAGCCCCAAAACAAACTATATAATTATCAATAGGACTGAATTATCCGGGCAGAACTGAGAAGGTCAAGATCCAGAATACTCCACAGCCTACTGCATTACTGCTGTACAGCGACTCAATATAACATTCAGCAACATCACATCAAGACGTAGTAGGGTAATATATGCGTGTCCATTTAAAGACCCACTAGCAGAGCACTGGGTACACACGGTATACAATGTCGACAACACAGTGACTCTTGAGTTTTAGCTTTCCAATGTAAAACGTTACAGTAACTAGTTGAGTGTTATCACGCAATAAGCATAGACCACTCACACAAGCAGCAAAGGAGGAAGAGAAAGCAAATCTAGAATGTGTCACCTGCCACTGTTTAAAATGAAGAAAAATGGCTGTCATATTAAAACTAGAAACTGAAAGACTAGAAACACAGGCGCAGCAGTGCATTTTTACACCCCACTTAACGGAAATGATAGAGCTTATGTTAACTATTTGACGCCTCAATCTAGTACTACAAAACAGCTGCAGGCCGTGCTATACATCACCATGGCATTAGTCTCTCTGTGGTGACTGTGGAAACGCTATAAAGCTGGCCTGGAATACATTCCATACAACCATTAAGTCAAAAATTGACCCAATAATCACATCCAACATGTCAGGCTGTACCAGCTGACCCAGGACATCGCATATGGAGCACAACTGCAAAAAAAAAAAATTATAATAATCTTCACATATTCAAAATAGTGTGCATGTACCGCAGTCAGCTGTGCCCACAGGGAGCATGGATTCTTTATCCCAACATATTTACATAACCGCACAGTGTGGCAAGCCTTAAAGCAAATGTGTCTAAAGTATATTTGCATTGACAATGTGAGAAAGTGTGTGTGTGTGTGTGTGTGTACGTGCATGCGTGTGTGTCGAAGCATGATGAGACATTCTTCCTGCTCAAAAGGCACAGTCCACTTCTGCTAAATAAGGGAAATAAAAAGATTCCAAAAAAAAGTGGGATAGGAACGGTTGAATGTCAAATACGCTCCTAAACCAGAACAGAAGCGACTGCCAATCAGCTACCAGACGAGAACCACCTGATGGGGTCCTTGTTAACGAGGGGGCTTAGGCTGGAGACATACCAACTGCCCAGCATTACATTAACTAATGGCTCTCTATAGAAAGGGCAAAGGAACTGCAAACACCCCTCCTTTTCTGCCGCAGTGGCCATGGAGGCATGTAACCCAACCCCCCAGCTAAGTTTGGACGTTGTTGTTGTCGTCGTCGTCGTCCAACGGAAAGCTCTGTCTGATTCAGACATGTTGGCAGAAATAACGCACCATTTGCTTACATATGGAATAACAGCTGGCCTCACTCTCCATACCAGCCCAGAGGAAGGCGCTCCACTGAGGCGCAGAGCAGGGTTAAAGCTAAAGCCTTTGTGTACCGCCGCTGGGAAAGCGGTGACCCTCGTTGTTTGGACCTGGATTTAACTCTGGACCGCCTGTGCCTAGGCTTCAGTGGGCAAAGTTGTGAGTGACGCAGGTTGCTAGGTAGCCTAAAAGGCTGAGCAGAGGCTAGAGTGCTGGGTGTCCAGTCCAAGGCTAGAGGACAGGGAGACAACTCCATGAGTTGACAATACAAACACCGTCAATGTGAGTGCATGACATGGCGTTTTTGGTGGGGGGGGGTGTTCCTGCCCCAAGGACGACATGCTATGGATCTTGTCGGCTATGTGGTCGTTTCCACGGCAGCAGACATGAGATCTGAGAGGACGTCTTGGAGGCGTGATGTAACACTTCCAGAATGATGTCGCACTCTGACGAAACCTACCACTCTAAGCTCTGCAATCAGCAAAGCCTACCAGAAAAAAAAACTGCTGTGTGTGTGTGTGTGTGTGTGTGTGTGTGTGTGTGTGTGTGTGTGTGTGTGTGTGTGTGTGTGTGTGTGTGTGTGTGTATATATATACACATATATATAACTCTGATCTTTGCTGAACACACTGCTTGGCTATAACGAGAAGTTTCAGGTGTTTACAAGATCATTCCCACCAGCTTTTTAACA
>OOFB01020241.1:6287-19082 GCA_900323305.1 Trachyrincus murrayi
CAAAATTGCACTTGTTGATACAACATTTTTTTTATTGAAGTAGAGCAGGTAGGCTAATCAAACAAATAAGGATAGCCTACAATTGAGATATGAACAATCTCACACTCTCTCTCCATCTCTTCCTCTCTACCCCTCTCTTCCTCACCTACCTTCTCTCTCTCCATCTCTTCCTCTCTACCCTCTCTTCCTCACCTACCTTCTCTCTCTCCATCTCTTCCTCTCTACCCCTCTCTTCCTCACCTACCCTTCTCTCTCTCTCCATCTCTTCCTCTCTACCCCTCTCTTCATCACCTACCCTTCTCCATCTCTTCCTCTCTACCCCTCTCTTCCTCACCTACCTTCTCTCTCTCCATCTCTTCCTCTCTACCCCTCTTTTAACGAAGGTATAAATGGTAAAAAGTAAAAAGTAGAAGTACAGTACATGAAAGTACTCATTCCTTAAAAAAACTACTTTTTTACTCATGCGTGCGTTACTTGTAATTAAGTAAGTCTTGTCGCCTGCTTCTGCATGCCCTGTTGGCCATGGCTGTCAGTATCCCTGGTTCTCTCTGTGGAGCCCGTATCTCCATCTCCCTCTCCCCCTGGTGTGACTGAGCATTTCAATTGAGCCCCCACCCCCCATCCAACCCTCTTCTAACGAAGCCATGAGGAGAGACAGAGAAGGACAAGTTTACCTGTTTCTCTATTCTCATCGCATCCGCCTGGGACAATAAGTGCCAGACAAGATATCTCCATAGCTTAGCTTTTCTTTTCGTTTCTGGACCGCAGCCAGGGACTGTCCAACCACCGCTTCGACCACTTAAACACTTTATGACAGCTGTTTTTTTGGGGGGGGTTTTCACAGATGATAAACTGACAGTTTTTTTCCTCATTAGTAAGCCCAACCTCTGATCTCTCCCTCTAGAGTTTACCCTCTCTCCTCTCTCGCCTCGTTTAGTCTCTGCCCTGTCTTCCCGCTAATCCCGACTCTCTTGTTATCTTCCCTCTCTCCATTGTGGTGGTCACGTCTCGCTGGGTGGTGGTGGTGGTGGTGGGTCGGTGTCAGACTGAGCTCCTGTAAGGAGGAGATAAAGCAGTCGTCTCCTTCCGACTTCCTGGACAAGCTCATGGGAAGAACGTCCGGCTACGATGCTCGCATCCGACCCAACTTCAAAGGTACGTATAGGACGGTGGAGCGGTCATGGTCGCGTCGCTCCACAGGTTGGGATTTACGTGTAGTGATTCCTTACTAATGATTTAACTATAAATGATGGGGGACAGGATAGTCTAACACAGTGATTCCCAACCAAGCACGTTCAAGGGGTCAATATTTAGATTTTGCTTAGTTATACTTACAAAACAAAAATGACGTCAAATATTGATATTTGTTGAATTCGTTGATTGTTGCTGATCAATAAAGTTAAGACCAGGAATAGATCGAATGGTATCGATGAAGGGGTACTTGAGCCGTATTGATGGGGCTGGGAAACACTGGTCTAGTGGTTAGGGTGTTTGACTCCCAGCCGACGAGTACTGGGTTTGAAGACCAATATCCACAGTCTGCCTGTAGGCATCCTTGTGTTTGGGGGACACTAATGGGACAAAAGTGCAGAGATACAGAGGCAAAAAAACAACAATTCTGAAGGAGTTGTTAGGAAAATAGCGAAAAAACAGCCAAAAACAAACTACAACATCGATTAGAGTAGTGAGCGACTCAAAACTACTCAAGACAGCATAACATCAAGGGTTTGTGAAGACTGACCAAGAATAGCCTGCAGGACAAGACTTAAAAACCTAACAAATAAGACACAGGTCTTACAAAGTCCTGTGTATAACTCCACCTTCTGGCCAAGATCCCTTACACCTTGAGCAAGATGCCTAACCGCCACCTACTTATTAATGACCTGTATCTAAATCAGTGAGTCGTCCGGATAAAAGCGTCTGCTAAATGACTAAATAGTAAATTCTCCTCCTTGGTCAGATTTTAAATTTGTATCCCTGATTCTCAATTGCCCAGTGCCTATGCTATAAAGTATACTCAGGTTGTATATCTTAAGGTGAGGGGTCTTACTAGTGTGATGATGTAGCAAAGATGGCAGAGATCTTCGGGCATGCAGTACAAGCATGCATGCGCACCAGCGTGCCAAGCAGTGTAAAGAGAGCTACTCTGCAACTGAATATCTCAGGGACCTAGCCAGCCTCATCCATATTTCATGTCTGCTCCACAACTACAAAGTTCTCCACACTGTGCAAGACATCCATCTGAATACTGTTTGCTCCATAACACTCCAAATGGCACCTAATATTCTAGCCCTAATTCTACATCTTTTTTCTTTCTTTTTTTCCCCGGAAGAATTCAATTCACTTGCTGCTGTAAGACTATTGGATCATCTAAATCATTTATATAAGGGGTCTGGTTTGAGCAGAAAGCTGATTGGTATGGATTGTACCTCGCCATTAAAAACAAAAACCATAAATATATGTATATGTATATACTGTATATGTATGAGGTATATAATGATGAGGGTGGAGAAGAGGAGTGAATAGAGCGAATACTTAGCTATGCATAACCATCCTCTCAAAGATAATCCTCTTTGAGGGACTTTTAAATCCAAGAAAATGAAAAATAATGAGTGCAATTGTAACCACAAAGTCTCTACTTTACTATCTGTATTTTTCTTCTTCTCAGGCCCACCGGTGAATGTAACCTGCAATATTTTCATCAATAGCTTTGGCTCTATAACAGAAACCACCATGGTAAGAGCACAATAGGAATTTAATGCTGATACTGAAACATATTCTCTTCATGAAGTGTACGGTTATCCATGGAATACTTCACTGACAGATCACGATTCAGTGTAACGTCCTCATGTTTCATAGTTAATGTTTCACAGTGAAAAACTATTTCCCACCATTTATTTCTCATTTACTTCCTAGTTATAATCCAATCAGTGTTGGACATTTTCTCTCATTGTTTCCTGGAGCATATCAGTGTAACCTTCAAAGGCCAGTGGGTCAGTGACGGGCTGATAATGAACTGTCCACTCCGCAATTAAAATGAAAAATTGGAGGACAGAAAAATGCATTAAAAAAAATTAAGAAAGCAAGGTGAGGAGCGAAGACGTAAAAAAAACCCTGGACCTTTACTTTGGAGTGCGGTGGCTGGGTCAGCACAGACACAAGGATTGGCCTGTTAAATATCGTCAAGGGAGACGGTGGAAGGGGCCAAGATCTGCACTGAGGTCAGCAGGAAAGAAGATGACAGTAATGATGTCACCATAAGCCCTCGCCAGGAGAGAACTTTTATTGTGATAAATGTGGCGCACAAGCCACAGGTTTGTTATTCCGCGTGGGAATGGATTGAACTATAACTGTCTGGCTGTGGCTGCCGGTACTGATAGGGATTTGGCCTTGCCTCGTTGATCTGGATAGGTCAGAGGTCAATGTGGTCACTTGTGTCCCTCGCGGTTAGAGTACGTTTTTGCTGTTTCATGACGCGGCTCTATCACTGCAGCAAAAAGTTTAGATTTAAACACTGTGTGTGCGCAGATGGAGCACTCATATCCATTCCTCTTATGCATCGATTGATCTTTTAGTCAACGCTAGGTCAGAAAACCACTTTGGTGAGTGAGAATGGCAAGATGGAAGTACCCACTAACCGTCGGAAATATTTTGCGATATCAATATGCATATATATACTGTATATCTTTCCAAATCCAATGCTGGACATGCTTTCATCAGCATTCATCAGTAACCATCAACACTATCTTGCATCTTGATTTCATCATTATACATTACCACCATGATACTATGTTACACATTTTACTCAAAGGTATGTTGTTTATATTCATAGTAAATGTGGAAGGCCTAATTGGTGTCATTGAGTGCAGTGCACCACTTTTTGTATTCACATTAATAATATTCAGACAATGGAAGATATACACTGATCACATTCGGACCTCGCCGGACGAAGATCCCAATGTGATCAAAATGTCATTTGTATTATTTTTGTTTCTTTCGTCAACTTGTGCGAGTGGTTCCACAGGACTACAGGCTCAATCTCTTCCTGAGGCAAAAATGGAACGACCCGCGGCTGGCGTACAGCGAATACCCCGATGACTCCCTGGACCTGGACCCCTCCATGTTGGACTCCATCTGGAAGCCCGATCTGTTCTTCGCCAACGAGAAGGGCGCCAACTTCCACGGGGTCACCACCGACAACAAGCTGCTGCGCATCTTCCAAGACGGCAGTGTTCTGTTCAGCATCAGGTTGTCTGTCTGTCCGTCTCTCTGTCTGTCCGTCAGTCTACGGGCCTGTCTGTCATCTGTCTGTCTTGAATCAGTACAGGTCATAAAGTAACGATCATACTGTATTTCTAGAGTTACATTCTGTATATTACGCAAGACATACATGTAAACGTGGAAAAAAAGTCCATCCCTTTTACAGCTTAATATGCATAATACAATAAAATAATAATGGCCATATATTATCAGTGTAATTTCATTGTAATGTGGGGCAGAAACACAGAAAATAACAAAAGATATATGATCTTTTGATATGTTTAGTCGCTCGGGAACTCTTCAGGTTAAGCAGTTGCCGTCCAGATCATATTCTGCTCAACGACTGCTCAAGGACTTCTCTAATTTCCAAATGAGTCAAATCCTACATCAAACAGCCCAGTCTTGTCACTCACACTGTAGAACCAGGACGTAACATTAGGGGGTTCATTCATCAGGGGTATTGAGGCTTAGCGTTCTGCTCTCTGGAAGAACAGAAAACATGCGCCTTCCAAGCTTTGGGTGGAAAGAAAGTGTTCCAGCGTGTATAGCGCTGGCGGCTCGTGTCTCGCTCTGGGCGATGCATTACAGCAGGTAATTACACAGCTCTCTTCTACCCAAACTTCATAATGGCTCCCTGGCTTCCCCAAGGCTTCTCGAAAGGCTTAATGCATCAGTAACGCAATAAATAAACGGAGCCGATGTGTTCACGAATTAGTTGGCTGTTAGCGTCGTGCTAAGTAAAGTGGCAGCATAGCTCACTGTCAAACGTTCACTTGTTTAATATGAGGAGAACAAAATGTATATACAAAAAATCCATCTGTTTTTAGGTCCGAACCATATCGTGAAATCGGCTGATGTATGCAGGGATGATAAATTCACCTCACTGCTTGAGTTCCTGGTCTTTTTCCCTAACTATAATTTCCTCGAGACTGACTTTACCTTTTGCCTTTACCCATTTCTGTCTTTCCTTCTTACTATGTCTGTCTCTCTATCTCTCTCTATCTCACTCTCTGTGTCTTGCTCTCTGTGTCTTGCTCTCTGTGTTTCGCTCTCTGTGTCTCGCTCTCCCTGTATCCCTGTGTATCTCTCTCTCTCTCTCTTTCTCTCTCTCTCTCTCTCTCAGACTGACTCTCATCTTGTCCTGCCCTATGGACTTGAAGAATTTCCCCATGGACATTCAGACCTGCACTATGCAACTTGAAAGCTGTGAGTCTTCCTTCTGCTTCCCCTTCCTTTTTTCCGGTGTCTTCTACCCCCCTCCACCCATTTCCTTTATCTTTCTCTTCATTTCTTCTGTACCTTTCTTTGCCTCTGCCTGCATGTGGATAGTTTATTATGGTATGATATTATGTATCATATCTCAAGAGATAAATGCTGTATCAGCTCAACACATTTCTGACATCATTACGGTTCTATTTGCAAGGTTTCCTCAGGAAAAGGTACAGTTAAATATATATATATTTATACTAACATGCTATGAGTTGCTGGTCTTCTCACTTCCATAATGCAGATGCTATTCATATGTGAAGACACAAAAATTGAAAAAGTGTCTTTTCTCTTTTTCATGCCTTAGGCTCAGATAGCATCTGACCCTGGTAAAACCAATTTCCAGAATATAAATAATAGATCTTTCATTTTGGTGTCCCTTTTATTATGTGACCCTGATCCACTGCCTAGAGGTGACTTAATTTCACCTCGTGGAGACAAAGGAATTGAAGTGTATTCAAAGAGAAACAAGTGAACTATTCACAGTGTGCTAAATGCATTGCCCCTGTAGCTTTTCCCACAAGTAAACAAGTCAAGCTACAGGTTGGCATCTGATTTTACCATAGTAAATAAACAACATATTGTTCATGTAGAGACAGCACAATAAAATATTCATAATAAAAAAAATAAAGATACAATTAGGGATGTTAACAATTAACAATATCATTTTTGAACGATTAACATTGTTAGTTAAACAAAACAAATTATAAAATAAATCCTCACGTTCTGTTTTTGCTGCCGTTGCACATGTAAAAATAAAGCACTGGCCCCAAAATATTAAAATAATCAAAGTATCCATCATTTGTTTTGTATTCAAACATTATAACATTACTCTTTAAACTTAATTAAACATTAAACTTTTTCGCCTTTAAGATTGCCGTTACTTTTAGCAGGGGAGGTTGTCAGTGATGATGTACTCTTAAGGCGTCCTGTTATTATGTCTTGTAGCCATATACAGCCACACTTTTAGCAAGGTGCAGCTTCGGCTTTTTTTTGGCTTCGGCTCCTCTCAACTGAGACTATGTTTCTCGAGTGCTAATCCCCACTCTCGCTACTAGTACATTGTACCACTTTGAGATACGGCAAGACCCACGGAGCTGTCAAGATTTGTTGTTTGTTGTTGCTGGGAGCACTTTAAACTAACCAATAGCCTGTTAGCCTGCTACATGCTACTCGTAACTAAGTGCTTTCATAGCTGATATCATTAGTTAGTTGTAATAAAAGCCTTAGTAATAATCTATTGTATTAAATAATGCTGGGTACATATGCTCACACATGCTTCACGTAGCCAGTCGGCACATGACAAAACACAACGCTCAATCTTAACAGGTTTAGGTGTTTAACTATTCGAATATACCTTCAGAAACGATTATCGGAAGCTTGAAATTTGAAAGTATGCATTCAGGCCAGGCCTCCTTTCCAATGAAAAAAAAACATTGGTAATTATTTGACGGGACTTATCGGTTAGTGGTTAATGAGCGTCGGTTGTCGGTCAGAAGAAAAAGTCTTAATTAGCATGCCTAGATACAATACACATCTGCTCCTATGGCGCATGCTACTCTGCTTTGAGTGAGTCATTGCTTTTGCGGTTATGAAAGTATAATCCCCCCGACATTAAAGTGCACACTTTTATTGCAGAAGTGTATTTACGGTAGAGGAGGCATACGCAGCACTCAGCGGTGTGCTTCAAGGAAGCAGGACAGGCGGGGGTCTGGTTGTTTAGCATCTGACACAACCATTAGTGATCCGCCTAATCATTTGTGATTAAAGGCCTACAGAGTCCACCTTGTCTTGTCTCGACACACGTTAGCATGTTAGCATACGGCCCGAGGGTGCTCACCTCTGCTGTGGTATAGCCTACCACCTCAAGGGAAGTCTAGGTGTTCGCTGCTAATGCTCCTACTCTGCAAGTGCTCCTACTCTGCAAGTGCTATACAACTTCAACATGAGAGAGAGAGAGAGAGAGAGAGAGAGAGAGAGATGGAGAGTTCTTGGAGAGCCATGGTCTCCTCAACCCTTTAATGCCAAAAGGCTTAAGTAGATAAAAATAGAACCAAGCTTGAGCCCTTATAGTGACACATCAAAGTCCTGGATATACTGTCCATCTCATGGTGTTTTGACTTGAGCCATAACTATTCCCTGAAATATAGTGATTGTGGATACTGCACCAAATATGTTAAATATGAAGGAAGGGCAATTTGGTTTTCACGTAAATATTTTATGTGGATTATATGAGAAAACGTACGTTTTACAGACCTCAAATGAAGTATAAGTACTCAGTATTCTATTATATCTGCAGATTCATTTCAGTCTTCCTACGTTCTAACTTCCAATCACTATTGGCAGTTGAGGGGGAAGGATAGCAGAACAGCGGTTTGGGTGTTTGACCCCCAGCCGAAAGGTTCGGGGTTTGAACCCCAATGTCCGCAGTCTACCTGTTGGCATCCCTGTGCAAGATGCCTATAACCCCTACCTGCTGTTTAATGACATACCCATACCTATAAAACAAATATGGAATACTTCACTGCATATGTAATCCACTATAATATAATTCACTGTAAGTTGCTTTGAATAAAAGCATATTTTTGTAGCATATTTCAAGAGCAAAATGAAGACAAAATAAATCTGACGCAGGCTGTCGCCTGAATTAGACAGTAACCTTCACAGGGTCAACCACTTCATAAAACAAATCAGACATTCCCGTGCTACTCAAAGTCGTAACTCTATTTCCTTTTAATATTGCAGACATTTATACGTTTATTATGCACCTTGACCGTCCTGCTGAATATTTCTCTACTCCTCTACTCGCTCCGCTGGTGAAAGGAGCGACGAGACGACTGAGGAGAACATTGGTATTCTCCTTGCTGGTTTAAAGCTGGATGTGAATGAATGAATGTGGATGTCCTCGCCAATGAGATAAGTGTGTTTTTAGCGCTGCTGTTTTTCAGGCGGGTGGTAGTGGATAAGGGATAATATCTTGAATAATTAATGTCTTTGTAATTCGGGGCCCCAGAGGGAGCTCCGTAGCCACACTATCATTCAGATGTGTCAGGAATCTTGCATTGTTATTGCGTGGCCCATGCATTTTTAATACACCTGTAATCAGGCACCCATGAGTAGAAATAAGACAAAGTGGAGAAAATCAAACAGGAGATTGTATGCATGTTGGCCTATGTGTGTGTGTGTGTGTGTGTGATAACTGCGCCCTCTTCTTGAGTGGTCATGTCCGTCTCGGCTTGGCAAGCTGTTGGGTGTGTTTATCCTGCATAAATAACCTTGTCAGACTGACACAGTTTGCACATCTTCGGCGGTGTAAACACGTTTACGGCGGGAGAGTGCAAGGGCATGCGCCCGCCTCCGAAGTCAGCGCCTCGCTCAATATGTGCGCAAACATCTCCCCCCCCCGCCGCCCCTCCCCCGTTGACATGGGCCGATATGCTCCTCACGTGCAACCTTATCCGACTGCGACCTTCAAACAACCGCGACACCACCGCTGGAACGGTGGCGGGTGACCTTTCGCTGTGACAAACGGTGTGCGGGAGACGGCGTCTGGATGGACGCACAGACATTACATCACCGTGTTCCCTTTCTCCTTTCCTCGGGATTCATTAACCTTTTTTTTTTCTTTCTTGTGTGATTTTCAATCATCAGCTAAAAAGCTAGCCAACGTTGTGTCTCAAAGCTAAATCAAGCTACAGAACTACTTAAGTCAGAAATGATTTTTTTCTATATTGGGAGGTTGGGATCAGGGCTAGAAAAAATGGATATAATTATGACTTTACTCTCTCCCCGTCCTACTGTTCCTTAATTGCCGCTGGCCTCTGTCCACAGTCGGATACACCATGAATGACCTGATCTTCGAGTGGCTGTCGGAGAGCCCCGTGCAGGTAGCCGAGGATCTCACCCTCCCCCAGTTTGTACTGAAAGAAGAGAACGACCTCGGCTACTGCACAAAATACTACAACACGGGTGCGTAATGTACTACTACTACATGTGTTCAGAGACCAACTGACACACTGTTGTAATCCCAGTTCCTGACAATAACAGGTTGTCTGCAGTTTCCAGTGGAGGCCTGGTTGTCCCTTGTCCAACCCATTTTTTTTAAGATCAGGGAATTTTATTTGTAAAGTAGAAGTCCAATACAGAGTTCAGTACAACCGACAGAAACATTTGTGTTATGTAATTTTAGCAACCGAAGATGATGATGGCGACCACATTTAGTCAGTGGATCCCAAGCTGTATACACTTACAATAATGATGTTCTCAAAATCCTTCTTGAAATATTAAAGCGTAGTTCATGATAAGTGAAACAAATAAACACAATGAAATACTGGACGATTTCCCCAGGAAAGTTCACATGTATCGAGGTGAAGTTCCACCTGGAGCGCCAGATGGGCTACTACCTGATCCAGATGTACATCCCTTCCCTACTCATCGTCATCCTGTCCTGGGTGTCCTTCTGGATCAACATGGACGCAGCACCGGCCAGAGTGGGCCTGGGCATCACCACGGTGCTCACTATGACAACACAGAGCTCTGGGTCCCGCGCTTCACTGCCCAAGGTTAGCAAAATGATCACCATTTCAAATGTTTTTTTTTTTCTAATTCGACTGGCTCCAGAGAAGATATTTTAGTGAGTTAGTTTGTCTTCTTCACCATTATCTTCTTCGGTTGCTCTTGTTTTAAGACAATCCTGGCAGCATTGAAGAGACTTTAACTCGTTAGTTAGTCGTCCCTTGTGAGCATCCACGTCCTTTTTAAAGCTCTGTTGTTTGGTTGAAGCGGCACAGGAAGGGAAACAGACTATTATGATGAGTAGAGTCGTTCACCAGAGAACAAGATGGTTGTTTGAATTCCATCCTCTATGTCGGAGAAGGTTAGGAGCTATTAGGTTTGATTAGTTATTCCAAAATGAACCCAAATGGCTCCCATAGTCTGCCTATAGTATATAGTAGGCCTATGTGTTAAGAATGGCAATGGAAAATGTTAAATTAAAAAAGTTTTCTCAGTTCAGTGGAGTAAACAGAAATCAATATGCTACTCATTGCTGTATTGGTACACACAGGGACCCTTCTGATACACGCTACCTTACTATATCACCATATAGACTTGTTACCTTTAAAGTGCCAGTAAACTAAATTGCAGTAATTTAGAGGAAACAGGTGTAAAATCCTTAATAAAAAAAAAAATACCCCGCTCACAACTATATAATCAAATATATAATGATAGCAACATGGTCTTGGTCACAAATCGGACTCATATTTTTGTGGTCTTGGTCTCGGTCTTGAATCGGACTCACTTCACCAATGACTCGATCTGGACTTGGTCTCGACCGAGGTAGTCTCGATAGCCCTGGGGTACGCTAACGCCACGGTGTGTGTGGATGTGTGGAGGTCTGTCTGGGCAGCGGTTAATGTTGATGGCTGTGTCCGAGAGAGGGTTAAGCTTCTTGGACACTTAGTATAATGCCACGTGTGTGGCGCATTTCATATACAACATCAATCATTATAACGCTACGTGGACGTAACCATGGAGACAACACCTCATCGCTTCCTGCCTAGAACTCTCAGCCTAAACATTTGAGCTGAAACAGGGGATTCACTTACACTTAAATCATTGTAGAGTTATTTCTGCTATGTTGAATATGTGTTGCGTTTTAATATAGGCCTACATGAGTTCCAGTAAGCTATTGTGAGGGACTTTATCAAATAAAACCGACTCATTGTTCTTCCCTTGCTTTTTCGTGGGTTAGAAAACCGCCTCAGAGTTTAGTCTCCCCGCTCGATGCTCACTCAGCAGGCGTCCCTGAAATGTTTTGACATGTCTCTTCTCACCAAGGACCAGCCCAAAGCTCTTCCAGGGTCTCGGAGCTGACCTGACTCATGGCTACATCAACTGCCCACAATCTACTGACTCATTAGAATTTCTAGGCCATCCCAAGGATGTGGGTCACTGGATTCCAGTGCTGAGGAATGGGCGGAGCGCGGCAACAAAACAACTCTCATTAGTCCCACGGGTGTCATCGATCGGTTGTCGAGCACTCTGTGACCTTGTCCTCCCTGCCCCCGTCTCTCAGGTGTCCTATGTGAAGGCCATTGACATCTGGATGGCCGTGTGTCTGCTGTTTGTGTTCGCGGCGCTGCTGGAGTATGCGGCGGTGAACTTTGTCTCAAGGCAACACAAGGAGTTCATCAGGCTGAGGAAGAAGCAGCGCCGGCAGAGGATAGTAAGTGTAAATCACACGCAGTCTTACGTGCAAATCACAACGGCAAATAGGAAACAAATCAAAAAACACAACAGCATATAGGAAATCACAACAGCAAATTACAAAAACACAATGACAAATTGCAAATCAAATTAACAAAAGAGAAAACACAACGACAAATCACAAAACACAACAAATTGGAAATCACAAGGGCAAAACAGAAACCACAATGACAAATCAGAAAACAACGTGCCCATTGACAACGATGGTTGCTGATTGAACGCACTGTCCTTCTCTGTAAGAGGAATGAAAGTATGTTGTGCCTGTTGACACAGCACATGGGAGAAGTTTGCCTTCAGGGCCCGAAAGCTTTCTGCCAGGAAGGCTTTAGGAAGTCAGGTGACGTAGTATAAAGAGCGACAAAGTAGGGAGGAGGTCGTGGTGGATGAATGGGTCAAACGCAGGACTTTAACCCATACTATTATTATATACATATACATACTATACCCGTATTCTTTTTAGACTATAGTTGACTTAATATTTTCAGTTTTCGGTCACAGTTTGGTTAGGTTTAGGCAACACTACTACTTGGTTAGGTTGAGGCAGAAAGCCCTGAAGGAAAACTTCTCCCGTGTGCCAACAGGCTTAATATACTTTCATTCCTCTTAAAGAGACGCACAGTGCGTCCAATCAGCAACGATCCTTGTCAATAGGCACCCACCTTTTCCAATAGGAGTTTATGTCTGGATGTGTATTCCGATTTGTGGTTGTGGTTTCTGATTTGCCGTTGTGATTCCCTATTTGCCGTTGTGATTCCCTATTTGTCGTTGTGATTTCCTATTTGTCGTTGTGATTCGCACTTCAGGGCCACTGTACATTCTCTCTCTCTCTCTCACACACACACACACACACACACACACACACACACACACACACACAATGCATGCATACATAGACTTGTGCACATAAACACACACGCACGCACGCACACACACACGCACACACACACACACACACACACACACACACAAACACATAAACACACACACACACACAGCATGCCA
>OOFB01020243.1:3800-28100 GCA_900323305.1 Trachyrincus murrayi
ATACGTCATCAGAGCAGCTTTGCACTTCTCTCAATGAAGTTATACACAACAATAAAATACATGAAGTAAGAAGCGAAATTGGTCAAACGATAAAATAAAACTATAAAATAAAAGGAAATGTCCTATATTGGCCAGATAGTACAGCCTAAATAGGAGAAGACATTAATTCAAATGTAGAATAAATGCAATAATATAAAGCACTAAAGAATAAGTTAGTAATAAAACATGACCTTAAATATGATAATAAAATCATTGAACAGGGAAATAAAATGTAGATCATGGTAAGAAATGTAAAATGATGGCCTGAATATTAATTGGATAAAATATGGCTTAAAATTTGTCATAGTTTAAAAGTGCCCCGGGCTGATTGAGCCTGGGGCACTTTTAAACTATTACAAATTTGAAGCCATATAGATCATTAGCGAATTGGGACACCTGACCATTTCTGGGGTGAGGGTAGGATGGGAAATGTAGGCCTAATGTATGTATTAATAACAAGTGGACTCTGAGCCCTGTGCTGTGTTGGTTGTTTTGTTACATTATGAAATCTATATTATTTGGTTGGAATAGTTTCTAGAAGATGCTGAAGCAGTAGACTAGTGTTAATAATTAAAAAAAATTAAAAAAATCCACTGGAATATATTTTTCTAAATACATTTTGTCCAGCAGATGGCGCTTCAGGCTCGCATACAGTGTCACTCCTGACACTCCATGCTTCATTGATGTGATCGGAAGATTAATCGGAAGATGTATTGATTGCACTGCTCTAATTTTAACCACACTCGTATGTTGAATATATGTAGGCCCTTAGGCCTACTGTTGGGGACGATTTAGGCCTATATCCAGATTATTTAGCTAATCCGCTACATTTTGTAGACTAGATCAAAAGTTAGTTTGTTGGTATCATTCAGTCGTCATTCGGACAGTCTCTCAGACGAACCCTCTTAGTGATGTAACGACAGTATATGTAACGACAGTGTATGTAACGGCAGTATATGTAACGATAGTATATGTAACGACAGTATATGTAACGACAGTGTATGTAAACAGTGGGACGAGCCCCAACCAGACCGAACAAGATTCGGTCAGTTCACTCCCGACTGGATTGTTACTTCATAAATCTGGAAACAACAAGCGAGTTGTGTAAACATCGTGGTGTTGTTGTTGTTGTTGTTGTTGTTGTTGTTGGAGGTGGTTCTCGAACATCCATCGAAGTTCCCTTCTTTGATGTCCCCAATGTAATACATTAAAACATATTAAACAGTCGTGTTAAATGACTAGTGTGGGTGCCCAGCGCACACAGGGACGCGTCGGTGTGGTTAGTCGACCTGTCTGTTATTGTTGGGAGGAAATCAGTGCCTCTCTTTCTAAGTGTGTTAAACACTAGTGAAGACAACAAGACAAGACACTATTATCAAACGCTTAGGCTCACCGATGCCTGTCAATGAAAAGCATCAGCAAATGAATGTAGCCCAGATCCTCCCATGATCCAAAATGCATTATTATCAGTGTAGTAAGCTATGTAAACTCTGTTAGGCTACTATTTTCTGCCTATTAAGTGCATGCAGAGATGCCCTAAAATACATTGTCCTATTTCATGTCAGAAACCCAACTATTGGGTCAGTGTGGTTTTTCAGCATCAGAGTTAGCCTACATTATGTGCATGCAGAGTGAGATATAAATGCGTCTTTACACTGAATGGGGTCGTACACATAGAGATATTGACATGGTCGCTAGGTAGACTCCTCCCTGGGTGACTTCTCTAGGTTCCTCCCTGAATGACTTATTTAGGTTCCTCCCTGGATGACTTCTCTAGGTTCCTCCATGCATGACTTCTCTAGGTTCCTCCCTGAGTGACTTCTCTAGGTTCCTCCTCTAGATTCCTCCATGCATGACTTCGCTAGGTTCCTCCCTGAGTGACTTCTCTAGGTTCCTTCCTGAGTGACTTCTCTAGGTTCCTCCCTGGATGACTTCTCTAGGTTCCTCCATGCATGACTTCTCTAGGTTCCTCCATGCATGACTTCTTTAGGTTCCTCCTGAGTGACTTCTCTAGGTTCCTCCCTGAGTGACTTCTCTAGGTTCCTCCCTGAGTGAATACTCTCGGTTGTCTTGTCTCAAATCCAGTATTTTTCCATCAAGTAGCGTATGAGTCACGTGACGTTAGAGAAAAAACACCGCTGTCATGTTTTGCATCCTCAGTTGACGTGTTTATAAAGTGGTATTTAGTCTTTAAATCAAGACAAATAAATCGCGTGTGCGTTTCAGTTAGAGGATTTATGAGCTGAAAATGCAGCTTAAAACGCGTCGGGAACAATATTGTCCTGGAGGTCGTCTTTCGCATGGTTTTTATAACCTCGTGTGCGTTCATGATCAGCTGACCACGCCCACTCGTGGCTGGTGGAAAATTACCAGCTTATAAAGCAACAGGAGAACGATCCGCGATTGTGTTTTATTCCAGATCATATATAATAATAATAATAATAATAATGACACCCCTCACTGAGAAGTTGCTAGCTCTCCCTGAAAAATGTCATTAACTATGCGTTAATAAGCAAGAATGTTATTATGCATTTACATGTAGAGACATTTTGCCCGTGAAATAAATGTGCTCTATGTAGATCATATTTACACAAATGTCCACGAAAACATAAGGAAATCAGTTTGGCAAAAAAGGTAAGACGACAAGGTAAACAGTGTGACTACTCTCTCCTGACTGCTAGGGTTAACGAGGAGTCCATTCTGCATGGGAGTCTGCCCTCTTTTTCTCTACGGGCGGAACAGCGGTGGTGTGGGCGCTTGGGCGAATTGAATTTGACCGACAGCCGAACCGTCCAATGGGACCGCGACTAGGAAGTCCCGAGCGGAGACGACACCAATCGCGGCGGCGTGTGGGTGTCGCTTGAGTCCAAACTTTGCGCGGCGCCGTCGGCTGAAAGCTAAACCGAGATGGAATCTCCCAGTCTGAACCGGTTTCAACCGGTTACGAGTTATAGCTGCTTGAGAGAGAGGAGAGGAGGCGCAGGACACCATCACCGTACCGCCCCGCTGCAACATTATTTAAGTAAATAGTTCATTTTGTCAGTCAATGTGTATTTTATTCCGTGTTGACGTATCGGGGGATAAACATTCTTTGGGATGCCGTGATTGTGGATTTCCCCCCATCATCATCACTGGCTCTTATCATCTAGACACCACTCACTGCTGGAGCTGGACATAGACAACGTTGCAGATATTGTGCTTTTTTTTTTGTAATCTGCTGTGATATACATCACATACAAAGTATACTTTATAACTTAATTTGGGCAAAAGCCGCTCTTTCAGTGAGAGCCGTGGACTTTGGGTAGGTGACGGTGTTGTGTGTGTTTGACTCCAGTGGGTGAAGTGAAAGGCTTCGCAGTGCATTAGGCTTGATGGAGGAATAATCCAGGTAGTGTTCTGTGTGTGTGTGTGTGTGTGTGTGTGTGTGTGTGCAGACATATGAATTAAAACTAAACAGCATCAATGGGCATGTGTGCAAGTTATCTTGCTGATCGCTTCACCAGCGAGCACTAGCTCGATGCAATAGTTAGTTGCACTTTCGAAATTGGGTGGGTGGTCTACTGTCAATACATTGAGTGTGTAGATGTGAAGCATGGTTACTGCCACCGATCGGTCCAAGACATCACTCGTGTGTGTGTGTGTGTGTGTGTGTGTGTGTGTGTGTCAAGTTGGGTGTTGCTAGGCACTTTGTTGCGTTAACTTTCTGCTCACTATATGTGAGCCAATGGGCTGTAATCCCACAGCAAGTCGACATCTAAGTAATCGGTTTAATATTGTCGCATCTAAATTGCCAATCGCCGTTACCCGCATTAAAACGATGTCTAATAATGTCTAATGTTTGTAATGTTTTCCACCCGCCCCTCGCCTGGTGAAGTGGGAGTGATCGCAGCTCTGTCAAGGTTATAGTAGGGGGGGGGGGGGGGAGGACCACCTGTACACCCCCAGCCTTACACCACCCAAATGCACCGCCAGTCGTTTCCATTAAGAAACGACGCGTTATTATGGTACAACGTTATAAGTAACGCTGACATACGTGCATGTTGTGTTTGCAGCTAGAGGTTTTTTTTCTAAGATGAGGGCTTAGCGCGGATGTAAACAACGTGACGCATCCTTGCGCGGCGCACACGTGGTTTTGCTTGGGTGTACCGCGATTTATCGCTGCTCGATTAGTGAAATGAATCCTACGATTTTTTAGTTACGAGTGATGGAGTGAGGTTGTTTTTTGTACAAAACCTGTTGTCTCTGTTGTCCAGCAGCACAATGTGCAATTATGCGGTACTCTTTGTTTGTTTGGATGGGGAGCAAAAGAAAGTCCAGTGAGATTCGCCTTGTTGCTATATGTCACTATTATGCCGTTTGAAATATCGGCTGGCACGTTTGGCATTTAAACCCAATGGCAAGACACTCTTACATCATGGTCCTGTGGCTCATGGCATTCACCAGTGACGGCGATGAACACTGCCAGGGATAGGGATTCGCTTCTCACTGGAATCCAAAGATTTGCATAACTGATTACAATGCATGCATATGGATATGGGAGTTCACATGACTTGAACGTTGAATTATTTTGATCTTAAATTTGAAAATACATTTTTTGCAGAGCTCTATGCCAGCAATTATGACAATGTTGGCAGACCATGCAGCACAGCAGCTGCTGGACTTTAACCAGAAACTGGACATCAACCTGTTGGATAATGTAGTAAACTGTTTATATCATGGAGTGGGACCACAGGTAGGTAACACATCTTATTTGTTTTGCATTATTACATCGCATTTTGTATTACATTTTGGATGACATTATATAAGGTTTGTGTAAATGTATGGATTGTACAGAGGGAGCATTTAGCATTGTAGTAAAAAAAGAGAATTGCATATACCAGGTCCTAAACATGTAATCTACCACCCTAGTGGTACAATAGCATTGAGGTCAGACATTGAAAGGTTAATGCATACAAATAGCTTGTTAATGGTATGCTTCTTCTGCACCTGTAAAATGTACCTGTCCGTCCATCTGTGATATTGGGACTTGGGGGAGTTTACCCTAAATGTAAGACGCTCTATTTTTATCTATTGCAGCAAAGAATGGCACAAGAGGTGCTGACACATTTGAAAGAGCACCCGGATGCATGGACACGCGTTGACACCATACTGGAATTTTCCCAGAATATGAACACCAAAGTAAGTGTGCCTCCGCTCAGATGGCATGGGAGGCAGGCGTGTTGACATCCCTTCTTTACCATATTTGAAAGAACAACAAATCCAATTTAGATTTTTTTTTAAGAATGCCCTTTGGTTGTGTTTTGAGACGTGCAAGTCCTATTTGACGTATATAGCACATAGTCCATGCGTTTTCAGCATGGGTGCAGGCGTCACTGGGAATGAAACCACTGGTCCTGGCAGTGTCTTGTGTTTTCCCTTCTTTTTTGGAAGTCCTTTTTTGGAGCTCACCCCAGCACAGGCCATTTAGCTTCTCAACCGTTTGATCAGGAAGAAAGAGTACACCGCAAACCCTTTTTTAAACACATTACCCGTCCTCTGACTACTCCATAGGCCTCCGCTCCCCTGCTCTTTTCACTTGTTGTGACTCAGAGGTCCTCCGTGGAGAGCCACTGTCCCTACTGTGCACAAGTGAATTGCATCACTTGTATAGCAAGGCGTCCTGGATTTTCTAGACCACTGGTTCTTGCTCAAAGTTAAGGACTCATTGGCCAAAAAAATAAAGAATAATGTCACACTTTCTATTATCATGGTCTTGTAGGCATAATGTACCATCATGGAAATATTGACGTGACTAAATATTCACATGGTTTCCATACGTTCTGGAAAACCTTGCAATTAGCGAAACCATTTTCCAGTCCTGTAATATGATTAAAAATGTCAAATGAAAACCTAAGAATTCAAATATTGAGGTACTCTTGTACTTGGGTATACAAACACCTAAAAATATCAGCCACATAGAGTGGTAATTGGTACATCTGTTTGCATGTGTGAGAATGCATTTGCTACCTGTGAATTGTGCAGGAAAAATATTTTTTAAAGAGGGGTTACTCTGATCCAGGGCATTTCCTCTAAGACTATTAACAAGTGTCACATTGCTTGCCCATACAATGGCTTTAACACTGCATTCAATACTAACGTCTATCAAAATTGCATATCATGGTTCCCAATTTGTTACGAGCCAAAGATGGCGGCATTAAACAGAAAAGAGGAAACAAAGGCACAGCCTTCCCTTGAATTGTAATTGAGTTTAAAAACAAAAAAGTACAAAGTCAAAATTTAAAAACTCTTGGGTTTAACAGTTGACGTTTTCATAAGCCATCATTTCAGTCATGATAACATGCCAATGTATTGACTTGAAAGTTGTGACTTTTTTGATATTAATCACAATGTTCCATTATGTTTAAGGCCTGTAATAGGACGAAACGGGGTGTGTCTTCCTGTGCACCTTGACACAGCTAGGCTTTGACGGCAGGCCTCCACAAGGTCTACCCTTTTTTAAATTCCCTTTGACTGAATTCTGTTCATCCGTTTCTGTTGCATCTGTTACACTGGACAGAGGGAAGGTACAGGCTTGCAGTCAGTCGGCTCGGTTGAAGATGATGTCTTTTAAGGACCTAGATTCTCTGATTGGTTTTCACCTGTAGGGATCATGGCTCTGTCACCACCCCCTCCTTCCATGTTCCTCCTCCTTCATGTCTCCCCAAAAAAGTTATTTTCCAGGCTGTTGAATGATTTGCTTTTTTGGCAGTCCAAAGTGGCGAGACCGTGGCCGGTTTTTCTGCTGATAACCTCTTTCTACTGCTTGTTTTTTTGTGTGTCTCTTGTGGTTTAGTTAGGTGAAGCAAAACAATAATTTCAGGATGGTCTGTGGCACCTGCTATTGTGTGCCCGTTTTGCCTTAAACCTGCAATCTGGAGTTAATGCATGCATGGTGTCACCTCTGTGGTTGTTTTGGTCTTGTGAATAGGAAACACTGTTATTGCTCAAATTCCCATAGTTACTGCAGCAGATTTTGTGTCTTATAAGGTCATACATCTAATCAAGTAATCATTAGATGAGATGTAGGTGTTACGGCGTTGTATAGGACCGTATGATTCACCTAATTCATTCAACAACATATGTTGATTGCAATACAATCACATAATTAATTCACAATCTCCATGTGCACAAATGACCCTACAAGCAGGATCACATCAAGGCCATGTCTTGAAAGACATCTCCGAGATGTCATGTTAGTTCCTGTGATGGTGAATGTATCCCTCGCTCCTTCCTCCCCCGCCTCTCTCTCCCCGGCTTTAACCTCTTCTAATGCATGCCATTTGTCGTCTCAAAAACATTCGCACTCCTGAATCGATGGTGATCCCTACAGTTGAAACTGTCAATCCTAACCGTAGAACTTTTGATACCATAAGTTGCTCCCAAAAAAAAAGAGAGAAAAAAAAAAGGAAATGAACAAAGCAAACGTTTTGCGGTTGTTCTCAGAGTGCCGAGGAGTTAACGTAGGGCTCAACCTGTGGTTGGTCTTGCTGTTCCCTATGAGACACACCAGTTAAAGGGGACAACAGGACTTTTCCATTTTAGTGCTACCATGTTTTATGGCTGAATCTGTGTGAATGATAAATATGACTGTGAGAATGGACTTTTATTCCCTGATGCTTTGTGAAGTGGCACTGGGTTTAGAACCCTGTTAATCTTACGTGTGTGTATATATATATGTGTGTGTATATATAGTATAATAATAATAATATATATATTTATATATATATACACAAGCGGGTCGTAGCGGTGCCTCCTGGATCTCTGCTCTCTGTTGCTTTCTGGTGTGACACTGGGAGAAACAGCAGGACTTCTGCAGCGTTCCAACTTAATGCCCATAGAGACCGAAGAGACGAGGCTGACGTTAGTCTATGTTTTTCATATTGCTGACATCACCAATGAACGAAGCTACAATGGCGACGCGGGCATTTGTCTAGGGATTGACAGACAAACGCATACCTTTGCCGCTGCTTTGGTCGGCAGAATCCATCCTAGCGGTTCATCGGGCCGTCATACTTTTTTCCTAAAGCGTCTGTGTTGAGCAATGGCACGGTCGATATCATGTGTACAGAAGGTGTGCGGCGCAGGGACCTTGTTTACATCCCGTGTCACGCCGTCGATGAACACAGATGTTTTAGGGAAGCTGGTTTGATAGTCAAATGAACCGTGCGGATGAAGTCTGCAGACCAAAGCGCCCGGGCGTGTGACTTGTTTATTTATTAATAATGCATGTCCACCGTGCAGAAGGGAAGTGTCTTGGTGCCACTCACTAGACCGCTACTTTGTGTTTGGTCGTTTCTTTGGGGATGTTCGCAATAAGAAAACGATAGAATTACATCAGGCTTACTCTTTTAAAGAGAGGAGGAGGAAAGCAAAATGTTTTCTTACACTAAAATGTGCATGAAAGATGTCCCTTTATAGCCAACCATGTCAGGGGTCCTTGCATTTTAACATGTACAATGCCTGTTTATTGACCGTTGTCGTAACAGCCGCAACCCTGACGCTGCCTTCTCCTTGCAGTACTATGCTCTTCAAATTCTGGAAACGGTTATCAAAACACGGTGGAAAATTCTGCCCAGGAATCAATGTGAAGGTAAGTTTCATTTTGTCTCTGTGTTATTTACTCCTGGTCCATCGGTGCTCGAAAAATCCATCGTCCCAGAAATCACGACACGTGCCCTCATCTACGACCGCTGTGACTTGTGGTTGCCAAGTCCAGCAGGTTCCATCACTGAGAATGGCGTTTTGCTTTTTTTTGCTGCTGGCTCTGACTGACAATTGCAAAATGACTTCAGTGAGAGGTTAAACAACAGAAGCAAGCCACGGCTATCTAGATTTGAATTGTGATGGCATCCCAAAAGAGATAATTGGCTGTGTGTGTTTGGTTCATTGCAAAAAATAAACATGAATTATCTTAACAATCGCACAGTAATTGATCATTAGCTTGACCATTTAGTCACGTAGACATCCTTTGCTTAAACAAATGGGGAAATGACAAAGCACATCCATTGTGCAAAGTGGTTATTTTCTTAAAGGGAATTTGCCCTGTTCACAACTAAAAGTCAAAACTGCAATGCATACACCATGATCTTCAGGGGATCTAACACATACAAGGGTATTTAAAATGTGAAATTGTCTGTGTTGGTTATTACACCCTTGTTATGACCTTTGTTGCCACCTGCTGTTCAAAGCAATCACTGCAGAAGGACCCTTAAGAATGTGGGCTAGTTTAGTTCATAATCTCGTGCTTTAATCTAAATCTATAATCCTTCTATCCCCATATTTCTAAATTTTCGTAACAATTCTGCTAAATTTCTACTTTCCTCATTGACCTAAGGCTTCCCCACTTCTGACCGTAGATGCCTGACTTTTGTTCAAGTGGCAAACCCAGTGCAGGGCGACCGGCAAGTATGTCTCCCCCTCGCCCTCCCTCCCGCCCTCCCCCCGGCTGCTTCCGGCTCCGCCCATCACACCCTCCCACATAACACTCACAGATGGCAAGAGTACTTCTGCCGACAGCAGCTCAGGCAGAGGAAAGACAAGGCGGTGATAGGTGGAGGTGCCCCGCTCGCAGTGGTGAGGTCAACCGTGTGTTCTTAAACTTCCACTGAATCCCGCCATTGGCAGAAACCCCAGCGGTGACACACCACATCACCCATGCCTCTCCCTACTGGGATTTCGGCACACAAAAAAAGTGAGCAGAGAGCACCTCTTCTGAAACAGGATGACAGTACTGGGCTAGGATGGGTTAGTTTCAGCAGCGCTGCCGGCCAGTAGACATCGGGTATGGCCACTGCGTTACGAATGCTCCAAGCCACCTCTGGTCATGTCAGCCTGTGATACCGTTATAGGTTTGTGTCTGTCCCCTCACCGCAGACCACTCAACGACGGCTCTCTTGTGGTGCTTCTTCTTTCCATGCAGGTATTAAAAAGTACGTTGTCTGTCTCATTATCAAGACCTCGTCGGACGCGACTAATGTTGAGGTGAGTCGAGGGGGTGTAAAGAGACCTCCAGAACTCATGCGTCGTTTGACGCTTCCCTACCGCAGTAGTCATGTGTAGTCACTGGCAGCACATGATTGGCTGTGCGTGTGTGTGTGTGTGTGTGTGTGTGTGTGTGTGAGTGTGTGTGTGTGTGTGTGTGTGTATACTTGTAGTGTACATTCTTAACTGTTTCAGATTATGCATTGTTGCAGGAATTTTGGCAGAATGAATGTTATGTTTGTGTAATTTATGTTATTTTCCAGGGCTCTGGTGGGGCTTAACAGTTGAATGTTTCTGGAGTTATTGCTGTTTGTATAATACGTAAGTAATGTCGTCGTTGTTTTTTTTCCAGAAGGAAAAGGTGTATATCGGGAAGTTGAATATGATCCTCGTTCAGGTAAGACTTGGGTGTCATCATCGTGCTCTTTAATAAAATTATAACGTATAATGATTTGGAAAATTGCTACTGGCTCTAAAAGACCAAGAACAACTCATCTTGTTCTTGGTCTAGATTCTGGTAGCTCCCAATTACTGGGCTCCAAATGGTTTAGAAGTAGACAGATGGGCAGCCTTGACTGCAAACGCTATCCACACATTGAATTTTGTCCACTTAGTGATTTGAAGTGTGTGTGTGTGTGTGTGACTCTGCATTAATGTTAATAAGAATGAGTCAGTGCCCCTCGTCCCCTGAGCTAACGTTGCGGCCCCCGGCACATTCCAGATTACTCTCCCCTTCTCAGCGGTGCAAGCCGGTGTCTGTAGCACATTTTGTATGTGCAGACGAGCAGTGCACTCCCATTCACACATTGAAGTTTAGTCTCAACCTGAGACACAAAACGAATGAGAGCGATTTCATCCGGAGTGGCGGCTGAGTAGTAACTTTGTGTCGGTGCTCCCGGTAGATCCTGAAGCAGGAGTGGCCCAAGCACTGGCCCACCTTCATCAGTGACATCGTGGGGGCGAGTCGCACCAGCGAGAGCCTCTGTCAGAACAACATGATCATCCTCAAGCTGCTCAGCGAGGAGGTCTTTGACTTCTCCAGCGGACAGATGACCCAGGTCAAGGCCAAGCACCTGAAGGACAGGTCAGTACACTGAAACCAACAGCAGGCCACAGACCACCCTGATCTCTGACCCCTCGGGGCTTCCTCCCCCCCCCCCACCGGTCTTGCAGAGAGGGTCTGTGGAAGTTCACCTCGGATGTCTAGGATGGTATTTAGATTGGAAGCCTCTGGTTGAAGGTTTCCCAAAACCTAAATGAATTGGTAGAAGTATGGTGACGGACCAATGTGTTTCCGCACTTTCTTGCATTTTCTCAGACTGTCTGTTGTGCTTGCGAGCATATATGTATGGCTAAAGTACATAGATACTGTCATGCCAACTGTGCCCTGATATGACCAGCTATGCTGGAGGTCCCAATTAACCAATCACACTTCCCATTTTCATTTTAATAAGCAGGATTTGTATATACATTAAAGTGTGTTATCTAGCGCGTGTGAGGGGACAATCAAACATGTACAAAATGCCTCGCCGAGGAAGGATCTGCTTTCTAGACATTTTAAATGCTAACTCTGGCATACTGACACACGTGGACACGATATGCATCTTACAACTGATGCTCAAGACATGCGTCAAGAACCCCTTACATGTTCACCTTTTATTGTATTATTATTGTAAACATGGAAATGCATTTTTGACCTGTTCGTTATTGTTGGGTTTCTTTCAGCATGTGCAATGAATTCTCCCAGATATTCCAGCTTTGCCAGTTTGTCATGGTATGTAACCGGACCTCTCCCACGGCGCTCATTATTCTGAATCGTCCTTCTTTTTTCATATTTCTGCATATTTGGCTTTCAACTATTTGTGTTGTTCGCCCCCTCCCAGGAGAATTCCCAGAATGCACCCCTGGTCCACGCAACCCTCGAGACCCTGCTACGGTTTCTCAACTGGATTCCACTGGGCTACATCTTTGAAACTAAACTCATTAGCACGCTGGTGTATAAGGTAGGCCCATATGAAATGTGTATATATATATATATATATATATATATATATATATAAAATACAATTTTAGGAAATAGGAAAATAAATTGGAATACATTTGTTAATTTCCTCAACCAGTTCCTGAACGTGCCCATGTTCCGCAATGTGACGCTGAAGTGCCTGACGGAGATAGCCGGCGTGAGCGTCAGCCAGTACGAAGAGCAGTTCATCACACTCTTCACGCTGACCATGTGTCAGCTCAAGCAGGTGAGGGGCGGTCACGCCGCGATCTTTCACGTATGCCGGGACATAGCGGGAGTGTTGCAGTAAAGGAGGGGCAGGATAGTGTAGCGGTGGCGAAGTCTGTATCGATATCTAACTCCTACCTGCTCCAATAATGCCTGTATCTGACTTCACTACAAGTCACTATGGACAAAAGGCATTTAGGAGGCCCTAAATGACAGGACCGGTTTCGACTGCCGTTGTCTAATTTCGTTCTTCGTTCAGATGTTGCCCCTGAACACGAACATCCGGCTGGCCTATGCCAACGGCAAGGACGACGAGCAGAACTTCATCCAGAACCTGAGCCTGTTCCTCTGCACCTTCCTGAAGGAGCACGGCCAGCTGATCGAGAAGAGGCTGAACCTGCGAGAGACCCTGATGGAGGTGCGGGAACTCTTTAGCGCTGGGTCTACATAGTCCCGTCACCACAGCCTGCTGTCCAGGAAGACTAAGTTAGCTCTGTGTGGCAAACTAACTGCAACGTTAACATTTTCAGGGGGGGAAACTGTGTCGAATGAGTTTGTTAAATATGCAATCTACCCAGCGCTTTATTGGGGTACATTGTTAAGCATGATTCATTCCCGTCGTTATTTTGTAAGTGGCTGGTTATATCTCATCTTGGTCTCCCCCAGGGGGACTATAGTCTCTTTTTATTCATGTATTACTGTGTTTGTTCATTTATTTACTCTCGTAATGGCATCACCTTATGGGTTTTGAGCTGCTAAACGCTTATAGAACAAACGGTCCTCTCGTCGCAGGCCCTCCACTACATGCTGCTGGTGTCGGAGGTGGAGGAAACGGAGATCTTCAAGATCTGCCTGGAGTACTGGAACCACCTGGCGGCCGAGCTGTACCGAGAGAGCCCCTTCTCCACCTCCACCTCGCCCCTGCTCTCCGGCAACCAGCACTTTGACGTGCCGCCCCGCAGACAGCTCTACCTGCCCGTGCTCTCCAAGGTAGGGGGAGTTTTAGTTCAGCGTGGGCGTGGGCGTGTGTGAGATGTTAGACCATCGACTGTTTCGTGACACGCAGACAGATCGTAACGCCGCCTCGTCCATACCGTGAACGTTCGCCATTTACTTTTTGGTCCTTTGAATAAAAGCTTTTCGTTCCTTTCCACTTCCTTATGGGGGACGTGTCAGGAAGGGATCCCGCTCAAGAGGGTTGGCAGGGAAGCCACTTCCCACACGGCGGTGATAATTAGGGTACGGTGTGAGCGTGGTATGATAAATAATTCCAACACCGCCAGACATGCTGGAATCAGTTGTTAACACATAAGGTTAATGTGTGGTTGGATCTCTCAGAGCCAGCCTTTCCGGAAAGTCATTGTGAAATCAACGTGATTTACTGTACATAGGGCTGGATGATGTAGAAAAATGGATTATCGTGTGTGTGTGTGTGTGTGTGTGTGTGTGTGTGTGTTGTGCTATATGAAGCCTGTGTGAGCATGTGCCCCCAGCATTATTAAATAAAACAGATTATTACTAAGGCTTTTATTACAACTAACTAATTATATCAGCTATGAAAGCACTTGGTTACGATTAGCATATAGCATATATAATAACAATTGCTCAACTTGCTTTTAACTTGCTCTATGTATCAGACGTTCAGGACAAGTCACATGGTGACGTAGTGTCAAGTGAACGGAAGAGGCTGAGAGACTAACATGTGGTTGACACGCAGTTGGCTGCAAGGCAACAGAAAGGGGACACATCATTTTTGTTAATAAAGTTTTTACAAAAAAAAAACACATTACACAAAGGCTGTGTGTGTATGTGTGAGTGGCGTCTGCCTGACACAGTGCTTCACCCCCCCTGTGCTGTAGGTGCGTCTGCTGATGGTGAGCCGCATGGCCAAGCCAGAGGAGGTGCTGGTGGTGGAGAACGACCAGGGGGAGGTGGTCCGGGAGTTCATGAAGGACACGGACTCCATCAACCTCTACAAGAACATGAGGGAGACGCTGGGTACGCCCGCGGCTTTCTCCTCTCCTCTTCTCTGTTTATATGAGCTTAACGCAACACTTGTACTAACCTTACCTTTCCGAAACCTACTGACTGACAAATCTGTCCGCCCACAGTGTACCTGACCCATCTGGACTACGCAGACACGGAGCGCATCATGACGGAGAAGCTCCACAACCAGGTGAACGGCACCGAGTGGTCCTGGAAGAACCTCAACACGCTCTGCTGGGCCATAGGGTCCATCAGCGGGGCCATGCACGAGGAGGACGAGAAGAGGTTCCTGGTCACCGTCATCAAGGTACGTACGCTCCCGACAACGCCGGGATCGAGACCAGGGGCCAGATTCAAGAAGTTTCCTAAGAAGAAATTCTTAGAAAAGTTCCAAAGTACAAAATATGTCATCAGTTGCACGATGTGAAAGTAATAATCTTGAAGATTTTCATGTAAATAAATGTCTGCTATGTTACTATCTATCTCCGAATGAGGTAACGCAATGGTGATTGAGTCTACGGCCCAGAAGCTATATATTCTGCTGTAACATAGCAGGACTGCCGGATCCGAGATTAGGTCATGCATAACCGGTAACCCTTCTACTTTGTAGTTTTCCAGTCACATGTTTAAGGGCATGGAGTGGCCGAAAAAGTGATTTCCGGATTAATAATTACATGCTCAAATGAGAATTACGCTGTGCACAAATTCCATCCAGTATTGTTGTAGCATTGATTAATTTTGAAAAGTTCATGCTTTTTAATTGCACCTGCATGAAGAATGTTCAGTGTGGCTCTGCATGGGGCCCGGTCATTTGGCTTCGGCAGACTTGCAAAGAAAACATTTTTATTACATTTGATTCGGTCTGATATCTTGAATCACACACATCAGGAAGTCCGGCTGAAAGCAGATGGTTGTTTTCGTTTCTTTTCTCTTCATGTCACATTATATCAGATCAAACCGGATTCTCTCACTTGGTCAATATGAGCGTAAATATGCTATTGCCTCCTCCGTGGATGACACTCAAAGCGAGCGGTGTGGACTGAGTGTGACACGCTCTCTGCCTCAGGATCTGCTGGGCCTGTGTGAGCAGAAGAGGGGCAAGGACAACAAGGCCATCATAGCCTCCAACATCATGTACATCGTGGGCCAGTACCCCCGCTTCCTCCGGGCCCACTGGAAGTTCCTCAAGACCGTCGTCAACAAGCTGTTTGAGTTCATGCACGGTGAGCGCGGCTGGACAGGGCTACCTTGATAGGGGTTTTCCTTATCAACTTATCACCTTATATGTATGTGTGTGTGCTGATTTTGTGTCTCTCTCTCTCTCTCTCTCTCCATGTCGCCAGAGACCCATGACGGCGTGCAGGACATGGCATGCGACACCTTCATCAAGATCGCCCAGAAGTGCCGGCGCCACTTTGTCCAGGTGCAGGTGGGCGAGGTGATGCCCTTCATCGACGAGATCCTCAACAACATCAACACCATCATCTGTGACCTGCAGCCCCAGCAGGTACAACGCATGTTTTAGTTCCACCCGGAAGGGAAACTTGAGCTTGCCTGCCGTAAAGGACAGTTAATGAATACGATAGTTGCTCTGTAGTGTAACTCGTATAGCGCGCTGTGAACGTGGTACTCGGAGGCAGTGTGTAGTGGTGTGTATGTGTTTCCATCATAGTACACAGATCAGCCTACCACAGGCGGCCACCTCTCTAAAGTGTCACGGTCTGGTGTTGAGCTACTCTTTAGTGATGCATGGACAGGCTGTTGAATGAACGGATTTCTTGTGTCCCCAGGTCCACACTTTTTACGAAGCGGTGGGCTATATGATCAGTGCCCAGACGGACCAGGCGGTCCAGGAGCACCTGATAGAGAAGTACATGATGCTGCCCAACCAGGTGTGGGACAGCATCATCCAGCAGGCCACCAAGGTACCTCCAGCAGGATTTGTTTTTCCTCACTGACATTAACTCTTGAGTTATGATGACATTTGGAGAAGGTGGAGTGGGTGCGCGTCTTCGATTAGTCTCTCTTTAACCTGTCCTCCCCCTCCCTGCAGAACGTGGACATCCTGAAGGACCCGGAGACGGTGAAGCAGCTGGGCAGCATCCTGAAGACCAACGTGCGCGCCTGCAAGGCGGTGGGCCACCCCTTCGTCATCCAGCTGGGCCGCATCTACCTGGACATGCTCAACGTCTACAAGTGCCTCAGCGAGAACATCTCCGCGGCCATCCAGACCAACGGTAGGCACGGGGACTGGTATGGTGTTGGTGTTTAGGGTTTGTTTTGTTCCACCATACTTTTGTTTGGACACGGGTACGTCTAATCGTTAACAATAATGTTTTTGGTGTGTGTGTGTGCGCGCGTGTGTGTTTAGGATTATCTTTGTCTGGATCTAGACAACGTCTTTCTGATTTTGTATTTATTTATTATTGTACGTGTGCATTTCAAAGCACAAGAGTGTCTCTTGCTTTGCTTGTTAGACTGTCATCTGTCCGGGAGAATGTGAAGCAGGAGGCTGCGAAGAAAGCCGGGTTGCCCTGTGTCTTCTTCACGGGCGCTATGTACACATGATCACCAGTATCCTCTCTGCATCGCAGGCGAGATGGTGACTAAGCAGCCCTTGATCCGGAGCATGAGGACGGTGAAACGAGAGACGCTCAAGCTAATTTCGGGCTGGGTTAGCCGATCAAACGATCCGCAGATGGTGAGTAACAGCGCTGCAGTACTATGCTAATGTCTTAATACACTCGACCTCTACAATGACCGTCCAAGAATTGGACAACAAATGGAACATCTGCATCACCTGGTTGCATCTCTGTCGGGAATAAGAATGTACCTCTTTGTGGCCTGATAATCATTTCTATTTCATTTCACTTGCGTCATTCAGCCTGAAGTTTCTTTTGTCTGAGCTGGACTGGGCGGGGTCAGAAAATGGGGTCAGCTTCAATAGCAGAATCCTTTTAAGACTTTAAAGATAGAATCCATAGACTTGAAGAGACTTTAAAGGCAGAATCCATAGAACTGAAGAGACTTTAAAGGCAGAATCCATAGACTTGAAGAGACTTTAAAGGCAGAATCCATAGACTTGAAGAGACTTTAAAGGCAGAATCCATAGACCTGAAGAGACTGCATGGTTGAGCCCCGTCCCTGACTACATCCGTCCCCTCTCCACACCACCCCAGGTGGGAGAGAACTTTGTCCCACCGCTGCTGGACGCCGTGCTCATCGACTACCAGCGCAACGTGCCGGCAGCCCGAGAGCCCGAGGTCCTCAGCACCATGGCGACCATCGTCAACAAGCTGGGGGGACACATCACCGGCGAGATCCCCCAGATCTTCGATGCCGTCTTCGAGTGCACGCTCAACATGATCAACAAGGTGGGGCCTCATAACGATCCAGTGTTTCCTGTAAACTGCCTTAACATCTCGATGTCTGAGCCTCGCGGTCAGGGAGTTCGGTTAGTTTTTCTGCGTCGAGCAGCGTTTGCCGCATGCTTGAAATACTTTCCAGCCCGTCACGTGACATGTTTGTTTTGTGTTGGTGTCTGTGCTCGCTAGCTTCTTTTCACAACATCAATAAATCACCGTGGAAACGGCCAGTACCGTCACACTTGATGCGGAGGGCCATAACGCCGAGGTCGTTTGGGTTGCAAGTGGCAGATGATCTGCGATGAAGAGCTGTGTCATACGAAGAGACGACATGTTTTATAGTCATAGTGTCGCTGTTCATTCACACCCAATCCACACACCCAGGAGGAAACGGATGGATGGATACATAGTTACTATGTTGATCCCAGAAGGGAAATTGTGTTTGTTACCGCAGCTATAATAAGTAAACTAATACATTAAACAATGTACTATAAAAATCTAAATAGACTTCATAGACTTTATAATAATAATAATAATAATGTAACACACTAATGGTGTTTTTATGTTTATGTCATTTGAATAGAATTTCGAAGAGTTCCCGGAGCACAGGACCCATTTCTTCTACCTGCTTCAAGCGGTCAACTCCCACTGCTTCCCTGCGTTCCTGGCCATCCCCCCGGCCCAGTTCAAGCTGGTCCTGGACTCCATCATCTGGGCCTTCAAGCACACCATGAGGAACGTGGCTGACACTGGTATGACGAGAAAACATCATAGATTAGAGTTCAATCACGTATATTTTATAATGCATATTCCCTGAAATTAGGAAAGTGATATTTGTGTAGAAGTGTAGATACCCAATTCCATATAGAGGCCCGCGTGTCCCATATGATCCTGTAGGTTGGATCAGGAGAGTTGTCGCATTGCTCAACAAAGTATCTCTTTGTATTAAACACAGCAGAAATGTCTGTCTCTCTCTCTCTCTCTCTCTCTCTCTCTCTCTCTCTCTCTCTCTCTCTCTCTCTCTCTCTCTCTCTCTCTCTCTCTCTCTCTCTCTCTCTCTCTCTCTCTCTCAGGCCTGCAGGTTCTTTACACCCTCCTCCAGAACGTGGCCCAGGAGGAGGCTGCGGCTCAGAGCTTCTACCAGACGTACTTCTGTGACATCCTGCAGCACATCTTCTCCGTGGTCACCGACACGTCGCACACGGCCGGTGAGCCCCCGCCCCCCGCCGTCCATCGGGTCGCCTCGGTTTTAGCAGACATAAAGAGAAGAAAGAAGCATTTAGGTGGCCAGGTGTTGACTGCACGGCGACGTTGTGACGTCAGAGGCATTCATAATATTCATGATGTGTGTGTGTGTGCGTTGCAGGCCTGACGATGCATGCGTCCATCCTGGCCTACATGTTCAACCTGGTGGAGGAGGGCAAGATCAGCACGGCCCTCAACCCCACCACCTCCACCAGCAACCAGGTCTTCATCCAGGAGTACGTCGCCAACCTGCTCAAGACTGCCTTCCCTCACCTCCAGGAGTACGTGCACACACACACACACACACACTTGGAAAATAACTAAAGCTGTCTTATCAAGGAATACCAAGTTTGCTCAACCCATTGTGTGTGCGTGTGTGTGTGTGTTTGTGTGTGTGTGTGTGTCTTGACTCGCTGCAGTGCCCAGGTGAAGGTGTTTGTGACGGGGCTGTTCAGTTTAAACCAGGACATACCTGCGTTCAAGGAGCATCTAAGAGACTTCCTAGTCCAGATCAAGGTGAGCCTCTGCTTTCCTTATTTTCTTAATGCTTCTATGGAAATCCTTCCTTTTTCCTAGGGGTGTACTTTAAACTCGATTGAGTCTCAAACGCTCAGTCAGACCTGACGTCAGTGTTTACACCGCGGTAATCCAGTGCATCGCTGCATGTCGTTTAGATGAGGGTATTCTCAATGGCTCTTGGATTAATTTATGACATTTATGACCGTGCAGTTTTTTCTGGGAACTATTTGAAGGGCGGTTATGCAGCACTTAGCAGAGTTATATTGTTTTATTGCTGATGAGAATCTGAATCTATTGGCTTCCTCTTGATCGGAGGACAGCGTCGTCGTGGTGATGTGCCGAAGCTTATTCTCAGTATAGTATTTTTACGAAGCTGAAATGCTTTTCTATTCTGTCTAATTTAATTAAACATGGTATGGCCCGCCATCTTTCTTTGCCTTCTCAGGGTTCCCGCGGGTCCTTAAAAAGTCTTGAAAGGCATTGAATTCATTAATCTAAAATGAAGGCCTTAATTGGTCTCTTAAGTCAATCTTTCAAAAGTCTTAAAAATGCTAAGACATGGGAAGCAGGATTTTATTAATCGTTTTTCTTCGTTGCAATTACGTGCAACGTAAAAATCTCAAGTGGCATCTTGCGTGGCATTAAAAAAGCCTTACATCTAACTTGCCTTAAGCTGTGAGCTCTATTTTTAACAACAAGGTTATCAGCAGCACAGCCCCGCCGCCTGGCTGTTGTTACTATAAATAACACTTTCCTACGTGGCCGCCGCGGGCTGCCCCCTTTAAGCACACGACAGACGCCCCGGCAGAAACGGTTTGCCATAACGCGGGTGTCAGTGAGGATATATATCGGTGAGTCTGAGCGACGGGGACGGCTAACCCCTCTGTCCGCTTCCCAGGAGTTTGCGGGCGAGGACACCACAGACCTGTTCCTGGAGGAGCGGGAGGCGTCGCTGCGCCAGTCCCAGGAGGAGAAGCACAAGATCCAGCTGTCTGTGCCCGGCATCCTCAACCCCCACGAGATCCCCGAGGAGATGTGTGACTGAGCCCCCCCCCTCCCCCCTCCCTGTTAACTGTACAGCCCCCCTCCTCCCCCCTCCCCTTCCTCTGCAAACAAAACATGCAAACGTAGGAAAGAAACAAAAAACGAACCGCAGTTGAGTGACATGACAGCGGAAGGCCCCACCCTCCCTCCCTCGTGCCGGCAGCGCGGGGAACCCCATTGGATGCTCGTCAACCAAAGCAATGCCAATAATATGTAAATGATTACCATGTCACCCTGTGGCCCTTTTGCATAATAGGCATTTTATATGGAGACTTTGTGTAATATCTTTACAAAACTTGTTCTTTCAAGCTTGTGTTTTGTCTGGTCCACGGCCCATCCCAAGAACTGCATGAGGTTGCGACAGTGAGGAAAAGTAAACATGTTTTTTTGTCTTTTCTCTTTTTGTCCTTTCTCCTCCCTT
This sequence comes from Trachyrincus murrayi, assembly GCA_900323305.1. Lineage (NCBI taxonomy): Eukaryota > Metazoa > Chordata > Actinopteri > Gadiformes > Macrouridae > Trachyrincus > Trachyrincus murrayi. Next base: position 24,670 of record OOFB01020243.1, read on the forward strand.
GTTCCTGTTTTCTTTTTCAGTTACCACATAATTGTTGATAATATATATTTATATATACACACAGTTTAAGCAGACGGTTTGTGTGTGTGCGTGCGTGTGTGTGTGCGTGTGGCGAAGCATGTGACACATCAGCATGGAGGCTTCTAAAAGTGGCGACGGACAGACAGGAAGTGGCACACGCACCCTTTTGGTTTGGTGTGCCCACTGCATCATGGGAGAATGTGAATGAAGGTCGAAGGGACGCTGCTTTCCTCACCGAGAGTGGCGTCCATTGCTCTTAAGTTAGCCTTGACTTAATAAACAAAAAGGAGGCGAAAAAAAGGATGTTTGGCGACTGCTAGACCGGATTATTGTTTTCTTTTTTAGGGAAAGCAAAACCGATAATGTGCATATCATCCCAACTGTAAAGCATCTTGAATACCGTGGGAACACAAAATGGATGATTATTTTTTTCCTTATTCTATTTTAATTTTTTTTGTGGGTGTGTGCGTGCGTGTGTGTGTGTGTGTGTGTGTGCGTGTGCGTGTGTTTGCTGTCGCATGGTCGACATCAGCGTTTTGTTTTCCTCTAAGAGGACTGTTCATTAATGGCATGTTTTAAGGAAGCAGTGGAGATATTTATGGGTTCTTGGTTTGGTTGCATCTTTATAACTCCTGTTTAACTGGGACAGCTTTTCCAGGATTTTGAATTATACTAATTTACGTTGTTTACCATAATCCCGTAGTGCTTCAATACACTACCTTTAGAAACCAATTAAATACAACCTTGGTTTACATATGATTTTCTATTTTTTTTTTCCTTTGTCATTTGTACTAAGATCAATCCAAATAAACAAAAGGCTTTTGTCCAGAGAGTAAAAGTAATTGCCAATGAGCTTAATTAGGCAAAGAATGTATAAATCCAAATAAGTACCCAATATCTAATGGAAAATATCCCTTCTCAAAGTGATGCATTTGTTGTGAACTTTTTGAACTGATTAAAGTTGAGAATTTCATAAGCCAGTTGTTTCTTCTTTATTTGACCAATACCAAATCCATTTAAATACATGAAACAATCTATTGTTCTTGTGTTCTATATCTTTTGTTCCTAGTTTGTTCAATAGGGTGCTTGGGCTGTGATGGATGGCTTTACATTACAAGAACTGGACTGAAAGGCCGATTGTTAGAAAAACAAGATTCTACGGTAATTGAAGAAACAAATTGCCAATATGAAAGCTTTGATTTCACAAGCTATATATATATATACAGTGTATGTGTGTGTATCCTTATCTTGCCAATGGTAACATCATTTGCAAGGCCAATATTTGTAATATTGTTTGTAACAACATCACGCCAGAAATAGCCTACCAACCAAACACTCGGCAAGGGCGTGGACCAGAGGGATAATTCCACCAGGATTTACTGCATTACTGCAATAATGACACCTGTAAAGGCCAGGTAGGCTTCAGTGAGAGTGGTGTCTGAAGCTAAATGGGCCAGGGAGTCAATTCATGAACAAAAAAATAAACCGGTAGCATTTTAGAATAACTGCAACTTTGACCTGGGTTCAAGTCCCGCCAAGAACGCTCTCCTTGGAAACCCAATGTCACTTTGGCAATGATGTCATGTGACTTGTAAAGTCAATTAAAACCTCAGACCAGGTCACAGCTGGTGGCGCTGTTAGTTGTCTGTTCTGGAGACCTGGGTCGATCTCCCGCCAAGAATGCTCTCCTTGGAAACCTGATGAAGCGATTGCCACAGAGACACCAGCTATGATCTCGTCTGAGGTTGACATGACATATTTACATTTCCAAAATGACATCATTACGTTAGATTTCCATGGTAACCACCCTGACTTGTTCCTGGGTCTCTAGGGATGATAACCACAACACCACCGAGAGACACCAGCTAAGATCTGGTCAGGGGTTATAGTTGACATTACAATTTAAATGACATTGTTACTTTTCCAAAAAGACTTCATTACATTTCCAGAGGGAGGTTATAATCGACATTCCAATTCTCATGATCTCATGATCTTCTGAATCATTTATAACAGATTATCAATTGCTCACTAATAAGTATTCATGTAGGAACAATGGTTTATAAATTATGAATTCACTATGAATTCATTATTTACAACTACTTTATTAATGCTTCTAAGTTGCATTTATTCGAAAGCTACCAATGCTACTACCAAAAAATTATAAATAAAAATGTAATTGGTATTTTTTGTTTCACGCATTTACGTTTAAAGTAATGAATTACGGATTACAGTACGAAGGCCTATTACATTTAGGGACTACGGATTACATATTTGGCTTACAGTAATTGAGTTAGGCCTACTATTGAGGAACAGTAACTGACATCAATTAACCTTAAAGTTTTAAGTTTAATTTCCTTTAAATTCCCACACTGACTTGTTGGCGGACAGTTGATCCGAGTCTGATTGTGAATCCAAAAATAAGGTTGAAATGTAGGCTATTTGTTTTTTGTTTTTTAGCTATCACGGTGATCTGAAAATGTAATCCAAGTTTACCTTGGGAAGACAGAGATATGCGGCGTGATTATTGTGGGCCTGATCTGGGCTGTCCTCCCCACGGGGTCACCAGACCGACATCATCATCCTGTGTCTGGCCAGGTGACCTCAATGTGCACGTGAACACGTGACATCGGCCCTTCCTAATCGAATCTGACAAGTGCACTAAAACCTGCAAACAGATCGTTTCGTGGACAGCACAAAGAATTCTTAAAGAATTGTGTGTAGTTACCATGTGCGAGTTCACTCTCCGTCTCACAGGTGTTTTACACACTCGTACACATAGTCCTGTGGCATGTCTCCGCTTTTGCTCAGACAAGTTTTTGGCCAAGGTTGCGGCTGGGAAAGATGAGCCGACTGCTAATCCTTGTTAACATGCTGGTATTCCATTATAGGCTATGGTGACGCTGCCTGGGAGGTAATAGGCCTATCCCTGCTGAAAGCCCCACTAGTCCATCCCAGCAACACACGCATTCCACAAGCATAATCTCTGAAGCCCTTCACGGCCATCTTCCTCTGTCCCCCAATATTACATTTACTTTATTTTTTTATTTTGTCTAGAACAAATTAGTTTTTGAACCGGAGCACTCTTTAATATAATCGAAAATATCCAAATAGTCAGCCTTCACAATTCTGTGGCCTACACTGACCTAATTGTGTGGTCTGCGTATAGGAAGTGGCTTACAATACCATGAGTGCATATTCCTAGCAGCAAATGCATCTTTCCATACACCTAGGCCTACACCATCTTGACATTTGTGTCTTTAATAGCCCTTGGTGAGTGCAGGTAGGCCTACACTCGTTAAACAGCAGTTTGGTTCCTCTTTCTTCTCCTCTCTTTTGAACTGTTCAAAGCGAGAGCAAGCTGTGCCGAGAAATCAGGGGAGCTGCTGCTGCTGCAGGCTCCAATCCACTGA
>OOFB01020245.1:13904-26024 GCA_900323305.1 Trachyrincus murrayi
ACTCTTGGGGTGCTTACTGTAAATATTGTGCTGTAAATATTGTGTTATTTTATAATGTAAAATAGTGTATACTTGTTGCCATTTGCACATTTCTGTTGAGCGTTGCCACTTTTTCATTTCACTGCACACCCCGTGTATGTATGTGACAAATAAACATCTTGAATCTTGAATCTTGAAGGGGTGCTATATCAATAACCGTGTATTGTGTGAGTGTGTGTTGTGTGAGTGTGTGTGTGTGTGTGTGTATTATGTGTGAATTTGTGTGAATGTGTGCATGTGAGTGTGTGTGTGTGTGTGTGTGTGTGAGCGAGAGTGTTCCTTTGTGTGTGTGTGTGCTGGTTTCATAGCCTCCATATTAAACTTCTTCATTATTCCCTCTCTTCCCTCAGCAGGAGGGCCTGTTTGAGCACCAGTTCACCCTCAAGCCCGTCAATCAGTCCTGCTGCCACGCCCACACCGGCAGCTGCACCAATAAGAACGAGCCGTGCGGCGCCCGCTTTGGCACGGCCATTGCCGCCGTCTCTGACCTCAACCTTGACGGTTTCAATGACGTGGCCATTGGTGCACCGCTCGAAAACGACCACCGGGGGGCCGTCTACATCTACCACGGAACGGAGAGGTCCCTGAAAGAGGCATTTGTGCAGGTGAGGTGTGAGCGTGAGCGATCAAGATAGGTGTGTGTAGAGATGTGCGTATGGTTGACGGGCGGGCGTTTTGACGGTGTTTATGTGGTGTCTGTCTGCAGAGGATCCCAGCGGGCGGAGACGGTGAGAAGATGAAGTTCTTTGGTCAGTCCATCCACGGGGTCATGGATCTGAACGGAGACGGAATCACCGACGTGACCATCGGAGGGCTCGGAGGCGCATCGCTGTTTTGGTGGGTCACTCTCTCTCTCTCTCGCTCTCTCTCTCTCTCTCACTCACTCACTCACTCACTCTCTCTCTCTCCCTTAATCTCTCTCTCTCCCCCTCTCCTTCTCTCTTTCTCTCTCTTCCTCTCTCTCCATCCCTCTATTTCCTCCTCTCCCGCTCTCTCTCTCTCTCTCTTTCCCTCTCTCTCCCTATCCCCCTCTCTCGCTCTCTCACTCCTTCTCTTGCTCCCACTCTCTTTCATTCTCTCTCTTCCTCTAACTTTTGCTCTCTCTTTCTCTCTCTTGCTGGGAGAGATAGATTCACACCAACATGTCAATAAAACAACAAATGTTTTGCTAGTAGTAGTGGTTCGCATATCCCCCAGATTTCTCACACAACTACGCTATCTTGTTCTTCATCTGTCACTGTCTCCCTGCCGTTTATACAGCTGTGTGTCTCTCACGGGGCCCTCTGGGATTGTAACTGGCAACCTCCTAACGATCTCTCTGCCTAAAAACCCCCAGGCTAGACCTTTTAACAGTTGGACACAGGCCCACTTCACTTCCCTCATTGGCCTGACTCAAAACCGCATTTCTAACTCAAGTCAACAGTGTAATATAAGTTCTCAGGCTGCCGTGCAGGCAGGGTTCAGCAAAGCTGTGAAAAACTACATCCCCCAGGAGGCTTAGGATTTAAATAGGATTTGGCTGCTGAACTATGAACCTACTTTTAAACAATGATTTATATACTCTTTTTAGGTATTCACAGTGTATCTGTGAATACCTATTGTTTTTGTGGTGGATATTATTATTATTGGATTGGTAACGCCTATAGCTCAGGCCCTGATTGGTAAAAAGTTGTGAAATTCGACGACATATGTATTCCCGGTAAGCAGGTCTACAAAACGTTGGGTACCACTTCGCCCATAGGTTGAGCTATAATTCACTGTCAAAGTTAAACACTCAGCCCCGCCGCCCCGATGGATGAAAATTTATGAAACTTGGTATATAGCCCTTATTTGACATGCTGAACATTTTTGCCTTATGGACCCATAATGTCCGTCAGGATAGATTTTTCTGTAAAGTGACAATTTCGAGAAAAATTCTAAAATATTCTTCTAAATAACCACTAGGCCAAATTTCTAAATATTTGGTAGATATGTTCTATGGACATGTCTGTTTAAAAGACTTATGCGGAAATTAAATTATTTACATGAGCGAACATTATTCTATCAATCACAACTCCGCTTCAGAAGGTGCCAGGGCCTTGGAACTTGGTAGGCACATAGAGGACATTTGATCATTGAAACTTATGAACATTACATGGTACCAGGAGTGGTTACTAAAGTGAATATCCGCTGTAGAAAATTGTGAAAGGCGACATGGAGTCTTTGAGGCCACCAGAGGGTTTGAAACTCACGGGAAATGTTGACTGCAATTGGCGGACTTTCAAGCAGCAAATCGAGCTGTACATCTCCGCGATCGGGTTGGATACAAAGCCAGATTAAAGAAGATAGCATTACTGATAATTACTGAGTACATTTACTAACACGCCGACGGAGGAGTAAGAAGAGAGGCAAACGTGCCGGTATCCTATGCAGATCTCGGACGAGATACTATAATCCGCCGTTACCGAGCATTTGAAACCACAGACTGGCAGATGTTCTGTGTTGCAGCTGATGGGAACATCAATGAATACACAGACTCTGTTTCAGCCTACATCTCCAAGTGCATTGATGATGTCGTCCCGAGGGTCAATGTTAGGACTTTCCCCAACCAAAAGCCCTGGGTGAATGGTGAGGTCTGTGCTAAGCTCAGAGCACGGTCCTCTGCCTATAGGTCTGGGGACCTGGAGGCCTTGAGGAAGTCCAGATATGACCTACGAAAGCCATCAGAGATGGCTGAAGTTAGAGTCTTACTACCACAGCTCTGACCCCAGACGCATGTGGTGTGGACTGCGATCCATCACAGACTATAAAGGGAGAAATAGTAGTGATGCCCAGCCCGCCGCCTATCTCCTCGACGAGCTCAACACCTTCTACCCACGTTTTGAGGCGAAACCATTCCTTCTGTGAGGCTAGCCTAGGACCAGGACGACTGCACCCTGTCCCTAACTACGGCTGACGTGAGGCGAGCTTTTAAAGGAGTAAACCCACGGAAGTCACCAGGGCCAGAGGGCATTCGAGGTTGTGTCCTCAGAGGGTGCGCCGACCAGCTAGCGGAGGTATTCACCTCTATATTCAACCTCTTTGAGAAAATGATAAGCAATTGTGAGACCTGCCAGAAGTATCTCAACAAACAAGCAAAAGAGCCTATGAAGGTTGCTGACCGGCCAACAGCACCATGGCAAAAGTTTGGTATGGATCTCTTTCATATGAATGGTAAAGACTATTTAATTGTGATTGTGATATAAAATCCATCTTCGCCAGAAATGGAATTCCAAGGAGTGTCGTCAGTGACAATGGACCGTACTTTAACTGTAAGGAGTGGCAACAGTTTGCAGGACACTATGACTTTCAACATGTCACATCCAGTCCCTTGTATGCTCAGTCAAATGGCAAGGCTGAGAAAGGCATCCATATTCTCAAACAGCTGCTAAAGAAAGCTACGGACAGCAAGTCTGATCCCTATCTTGCTCTGTTAAGCTACCGAGCGTCACCTCTGGACTGTGGTTGATCGGCAGCTGAACTCTTAATGGGTTGTAAGTTACGCACCACATTACCCCCCTAAAAAACAGAATAGTGAGACTTGAGCTGTTAAAACGGAAACAAAAATCACACTATGACAAGTCATCCAAAAGTCTCAAACCACTATCAAAGGATCAGGATTGAGGATCCAAATGCTTGGAACAGGGAAGCCACTGTTCTTCAGGAAGTAGTACATTGTCAGGACTGAGGAAGGACAGATCCTCAGGAGGAATCGCTGTTCCCTGCTCACAAGAGACATTCCAAGAGCACACCAATGACAATGACACATTTGAGTCTTCACACTTACCACCAGAAGATTCAGAGAAAAGTACACCAAAATTACCTGTGTTCCACGCGTGCAGTAAAAAAGCCTGAGACTGAATCTCTGAGTAAACAAAAGACTGAAAAAAGCTTAGTTCATAAGAAGCTTATCAGTGTTGACTGTTAAGTAAAAAAATTTCATGTTGCAAACAATGCAAATGCATTCATATGTTTGATAGAGCACTAAGTTGTGTTACTGATATCATCTTTATTATTTTTTCATAAAATGTTGATTAACGTTTAAACCTCAAAGGAGAGGGGCCGTAATGATACTTGTAATTTATACATCCAGCCACAAGGTGTTGCTGTTTGTGTTGTGCTGCTGTATTGTCAATTCATCTTGACCACGTGCCTTAGAAAGGAACTGGACTTTTAGGTCATCCGCTGAACATGATATGATGGAGTCAAATAAATGACTAGCACAAGCTAGCTGTTCATTACAACAATGTTTGATCATTGTAAGTTATGAACATTATAGTGTGTATATAGAATAAATGGTTAAACTGATTTTACTACGTGTGTCTTGATTGTTTATGAAAATCGCCAACGTACGCGTGTGCATCTGCACGTCCGTTATTACACGGCTTATGACAGGTGAGAAATAAAATTTTATGGAGGCGGCCGCCTTGTAATTCTCTATGCAGGAAAAACCATATAGTAGTAGTGGTAGTAGCAGTAGTAATAGTAGTAGTAGCAGAAGTAGTGGTAGTATCAATGGTTGTAGTGAGAGAGGCAGTGCTTGAAGTGGAGAAAAATAAGTGCCAGCACTTCCCTTATTCACGTGTTGGCGTGTGAATCGGCCGGTGTCAGCAAATCATTATTACATTCTGAATTTCTACAGTGAATAAAAGATACTAGGATGTTCACATACAGAAATGGCACCAGTATGTTCTGGGGTTAAACTGAATTGTTTAATTGAATCGTCAGGTTCTTTGACCGCTGCTTCATCAGCATCTCTCCTTGCCTTTGCCAGGCAGAGGCTGAAAGAGACAGAATTCAGTGAAGTTATCACATCAAATGGTAAATTAATTCAGCATCACTTGTCACCTATTGTACTTTGCTGATGTGTTTATTATTCCAAAGTTGACAAATACTCATTGCCAAAGACATAAAAAAAGTAAAGTAGCCTAAACAGACATATTACACACCAACTACTGATTAGTCCCAATAACAGTATTGTTCATTTTTGGTCTAAATACAAAAATGAAATATACTTAGATAAGAACAATATATAATAGAACGTTTTAAAATAAAATTACACACAACACAATTAAAACAACACCCAAACGGTGTAAAATTGAACTGACCATTACAAAGGATGGCAAACATTCACTTCACATTGTTTGTAAACAATATGAAAAATATACAATGTAACAATATACCTAGAAAACAATATACACAGTAATAGTAAGAATAGAACATTTTAAAATAAAATCATACCAATAGTGCAACTGGTTTAACAAAAACAGTATAGTAGCCTAAACAGAAATATTCAATCTTACTCTGAATTTTTTTTTATTCTGCACGATGCCTAGCAGCACTCACCCAATAATAATAAAGCCTAAGAATAACAATAGTTTAGCGCTGCCTAGAAGCACTCACCTAATAATAATAACAATCATCATCATCATCATCATCATCATCATCATCTCAACAGGTCAAGAGATGTTGCGGAGCTCCGTGCCACCATGACTTTCGACCCCAAGAAGATCAACCTCCAACAGTCCAACTGTAAATACCAGGACCGCATGACTGTGTGTGTCAAGACTGAGGTGTGTTTCACCTACAGCATCAAGTCCGACAAAGAGGCATCCACTTCCAACGATTACACCGGTAAGTATGACGCCATTTTTGTAGTTCAGTTAGCTAGACTTGTTGAAAATGTATTTTAATTACGTCAATTATTAAGCAATTCCAAGCGAAAAACGTCCTCACATGTCGCTGAGTATGCTGATGTAGTTTGTTGTTGTTGTTGTTGTTGTTTGTTGTGTTCTGAAGAAATACACTATGACCTCACTTTGGATGCTCTGAGAGCCAAAGCCAGAGCGTCGTTCGACGGTGTGGAGGACAAGAGTGACCGCAGAATCTCCAAGAACGCCACCATCAGAGACAGGCTGTGTGTAACGGAACACTTCAGAATTTCGGCAAGTACCTTTGTCCTCACCTGGCCCACATTCACAACTGGATATTTAATATTCTACATTTTTGCTATTGACCAGACAAGACATTATTTCACTTTAAGAACTGCTTTAATTCTTGTGTATTTTGTGTGTTTCAAAGTGTTTCAAAATACTATTACTAACATCACAAAGTCACTTATAGTGCACATTTTAGAGAGTATAAAAATGCTGTATTTTAATTAGGTATTCACAGTGAAACTGTGGATACCTATTGTTATTGTAGGAATTCTTATTATTATTAATCCGGATTGGTAACGCCTATAGCTCAGCCCCTTGCAAAAGTTTTCAAATTTGTCGACGATACGTATTCCCGGTAAGTAGGTCTCCAAAAGGTTTGGTACCACTTCGCCCATAGGGGGTGCTATCATTTGCAGCCATAGTTAAACGCACAGCCTGCCCCCAATGGACAAAAATTTCTGAAACTTATAGGGGCATATAGGCCTTATTTGACATGCTGAACATTTTTGCCTCTTGGACCCATAAGGTCCACCTGGATGGATTTTTTTGTACAGTGAAAGTTTTGGGAAAACTTCGAATTAACCACCGATCCAAATGACACCCAATTTGGTACAGATGCTCTATGGACGTGCCTGACAAAAGATACCATTTGGAATTTTTATTAAATAAAAAATGGCCGATTTATGTGGAAATAAACATTGTGCAATATTCAATCACTTGAGAATGACCCAGGACACAGAGGCCATCCTCTTATTATCCCTCTTAAGAAGTGTGCCAAGTTTGGTGACAATAGCTCAAATGACCAAATGTGGTCAAATGACATCACAGTGTCAATTTGAATAAATGCTAAGCTAAGCACTAATGCTCAAAATCACACAAACGGCTCCTACTCTTAAACCATGACTCATTTAAATCCTCCCACATAGCGGACGCCCCCCTTAAGAAGTGTGTCAAGTTTGGTGTTGATAGCTCAATCAATGACGACACAGTGTCAAGTGCTCAAGTGCTCAGCTAAGCGCTAGGCACCACTTCGCCCTCAGGGGGCGCAAAATCACACAAACGGCATAAAGTCAAACCATGACTTGGATTCACTCCACATCGCTTGGGGACACTGATCTAATCGCCCCCGAGTGACGTGCCCCCACGAATCACTGGAAAAGCCTGGGCATTGGGGTCGGTGTTGCATGCTGTGAATACCTTTTGAGGCTGCGAGCAGTTTTAATTTGTTATTATTGTTTTTTTTTAATTTTCTGTTTAACCACCACCCTCCTATGGTGCTCTGCGATATATTTTCCTTCTCACTAATAGGCTAGGCCGGACTTCCGCGACCCTATCATGGTCTCCCTGGAGTTTGGGTTAGCAAATGAGGACGAGGGTCCAGTCCTGGACGTGAACCTGCCTACCTCTATCAACAAGACGGTAAGACAACCGTCTCTCTCTCTCTCTCTCTCTGTCTCTCTTTCTCTCTCTCTCTCTTTCTCTCTCTCTCATTCTCTCTCTCCCCAATCGATTCTGACTCCCAAACAAACAGCAATTCAACCATCCTCCCCAATCTGCTAATTTACTTTTCTCCAAACCCATGAGTGCAACGTATATGTTCTTGTTCCAAGCATCTCAAATACACTGGGAATATGGGAATATTCCAACATACTAAACACTTCCCCTACAGAGTTCAGAAATCCACAGCAGCTGGTTGCCATCCTGTAGTGCTGCGTCTATCATAAGTGCTCCAGCATTGGCTGTTATAGCCTAGTTCCCACATGAGAAAACTCCCACAGACATAGTTAGCCTTGCCAAAAAAAAGTGTTGCCAAATAATTGTTGTGAAGAGTTACAGTTATATGCGATCTAAGATGACAAACATGTGTATGGTTTACATTGACTTTTATAGATTTCACAGGAAATGTCGATACGCACACACAAGTAAAGTGAAAGAGGGCAAGAGAGAGTGGAAGAGAAGGAGCGAGAGTTTATTTATTTATTGTGAAAGCTTCAATTACCAACCAACCAACAATTTAAATCTGTTAAACAATAAGCAAAGACTGCTCGAATTATGTGTTTCAGATTCCTGTAGTGGACTGTGGAACGGATGAGAAGTGTATTGCGGACCTGTCTCTTAAAGCAGAGCCTAGTGTCAATCAGTGAGTGTTATCTTTGTAAGGTTTTTCTCACATAATGTTGCTTTTATGTAGGGCTGGGCAATAATTAAATATTATGTTTTGTAGTATTTGAATGATATTGTATCATGAAATTAAGTCATTAAGATATGAAGTCTAAATTAATTATGATGAGAAGAAATATGAGGTTTGAAAAGAGAAAGGAAAAGTAGTTTTAGTCTCATACCATACTTTAAATTTCCGTATACTTCAATGTAATGACCCTCAGTCAGACTGTTTTATGGTATTTTTAATTCATAAGCAAATCGATCATATATCAATAATATTGTGTAAAACCCCCCATGATTATCGTGTTATACATTTTTCCATATGGCCCAGCCCTACTTTTATGTCTGTATATTATAAGGACTCCACAAAATCATCACTTTACTGCACAATGATTCAACCCTGCTAGACTTAAACAACTCATGACTGCACCCTTGAGGCAGAATATATGAATCACATGTGAATTATAATGACGTTATTATTGACAATATAACATCCTCCTTTCGCTTCAGAATGGTGATTAAAGCTAACAAGGAGAAGATTACCGTATTTGTCTATGTTAAAAACAGCAAAGACAATGCATACAACACCAAGGTTATAGTGAGCTTCAGCAAGAACATCAACTATGTCAAAATAGAGGTGAGATTTTCAGCTGTCTTGTCTGCATCATATCAATAGCTGAAATGGTTTTACAGGGTCTCCTATTTTACCACCAGGTGTCATGTTGATGAGCCATTATGAGCCATTTTGAAATACATTCCTTTGTGACATCACAAATGGGAGTGTCCACTCAGATGTATGATGGACAGATCAACCTACCTCTGGTGGTTAAAATAGGGGACCTTTAAGCATTTTCTTTGTAATCATGATGTTTCATGTGTTTTGTCAGCCGGAAATCAAGGAGTGCAATCTGAACCAGACCCAGTTAGAGTGTGCCGTGGGATATCCCTTCCTGGCCAGCAATGCAGAGGTCTTGTAGTCTCCTTGTATACTACATCCGTAATGACCCAGAATGCATTCTGTTTATGTGGTTTGGTATTTTTATTCTGAATTAATTCCTGCGGTTTACTGAACTTTGTGTTTCCACATTTCACAGGAGCATTTTAAGCTTAAGTTTGAGGTCACCCCGGAGCATATTGCCCCAGAGATTCAAATAAATATAACTGCTACAAGGTGAGAGCTTTGCTATTTCAAATATCTGTTAAATCTTCTGTACATAATAAGATACAATAAAACATAATAAAACAAAGAATAAAAACCATGTTCTGAAGCACAAACATGCAATTATGTATTGTCTATTGATGAAGTAAAAACAACAAACATTGTATGTCCATATCCATAATACATAATATAAAAGTTTATTTAAATTTCCCCTCCACAGCGATAGTGAAGAATCACCTTCCACCTTGGGCAACAACATGGTGAAAATCAAAATCCCTGTCAAGTATGAAGCTGGACTCATATTCTCAGTGTGAGTAACTGAGGAGATGTATTTACCATCCATTCTGCATCATAGTGCATAAGACACTCTATCTGTCATATTGTTTCCGATCCCCTAACCCATAGGCACCCTAACTCCCAACCTGCTCCTTACAGGACAATACCAGTCTGGGTGATCAAACTCGTAACCGTCTCTCCTGGCTCCGGGCAGAATCGGTCAGGTGAGACGGTGGTTACGATGGTTTGATCATCCAGACCGGTATTGTCCTTTAATGATTTGTATCTGAATTCCCTGCCACAGTCGCTTTGGGCAAAGAGCGTTTACCACATGACTCAATAATAATAATAATAATAATAATAATAGTAGCCATTTGAATGTTGTTTAGTAAGCCGAAGGACGAACACATTGTAGTGAAAGAGGGGGAGCAGTACCCGACTGTCTTCAACCACACCAGCGCCATAGGGAAGGAGATCAACATCACGTACACAGTAAGACCTTGATTCTGAGTTCGAACCCCAATGTCCACAGTCTACCTGTAGGTGATGCCTAACCTTTACCTGCTCCTTAATGACATGTATCTCAAAAAAACCTCACTTTAAGTCACTCTGGATGTAAATAGTAGCCATTGGTAATGAATTTAATAATAGAATAGAATAATTGAGGTGATGAAGAATATTTGTTCATCTACCGTGTGTCCTGTACTGTCTCTCATATGTCATTCGTTATGTGCATCTCTCCTCCATCGTAACCAGGTGGAGAAGGCCCTGAACACAGCCACCCCACCCCTCAAGCTGACCGTCACCTACCCTCACCTGTCCCCTAGGAACAACATCCTCCTGTACCTCACCCAGGTCACCACCAGCCCCCACGTACGTAACATGCGTAACGTAGCACACACACACACACACACACACACACACACACACACACACACACATGCACACGCTCACAACACATATGATACACACTGACAACAGATGACATGACTTTGTGGATACGCATGTAAAAAAAACAAAAAACTATTTGGTGTTGATTTGGGCTTTCCCCCTCTCTCTCTCTCTCTCTCTCTCTCTCTTTTGCAGGTCACGTGTAATGCGGCCGATCAGACAAACCCAGAACAGATCAACCCTGACAAAATCTACACGCCCAAAACTGCAAAAGAATCATTGAGCATTTACCTTGTGGTGAGTCTTTGGTTCGTTACATGAATGAAGTACACTTCTTAGTGTGTGTGGCCGTGCATGGTGTTGTTTTGACAAACATGCTTGATTGACTGTTACAGAGCTGTGGGACCATTCCTTGTAAGTCCTTTGACTGCATGATATCGGAGGCCACTTTCAGTCAGGTCAACGTCACATTTAGAGTGTGGAAACCCACCTTTATCAAGGTAAGCAGATAAATATACGTATATATGAATATATATGAATAAATATATAAAAAAAAGGGGATAAATATATATATATTTATATATATGTATATATATATATATTCATCCCTTTTCCCACGCCATATTTTCGAATGTCTCTTTGTGAGTGAGTTCACAAGCGTTTTTGTGTTTGTTTTTTTATTAAAAGGCTGAGTTTTCGAGTTTGTACATGATGGTGAATGGCACCCTAAAATCCCGGGACTCTCTGTTTTTGCTGACCAGCGCTAACAACGCCCGGAATGTAAGTGTCCCGTTTTTTTTGTTTATGTCTTTGTTATTAAAAATTATGTATGTGTGTATTGCATCCGCACGTGTGTTAATATGCGTGTCTTCGTGTCTGCTCACCTTTATATCAGGTGAAAATTCAGGTGTCCAAGGAGGCCCTAGGAGGAATGCCTTGGTGGATTATTCTGATCAGCATCCTGATAGGACTGCTTATCCTAGCGCTGGTCATCTTCGCTCTCTGGAAGGTAAATATAGATGTATATACCGGTAGGCAGTGTCACTTACAGTACCATGAGGGTATATATATTCTGAGCATGGGTTGGGTTGAGCCCCAGTGGGAATCTGAACACCTAAAGCCCAAAGCACACGGAGTGCAAATGTAGCGGGCTGTATTTTTTCGCTAGCTTTGGATAGGACTCGGATAGGACTTGTGTAGCCAATTGAGCTACACAAGTTAAAGTGTCTGTTAAAGTCAGCTGGCAGGGTATTTCAACAAACCTAAAGTCCTTCTAAATGATTGTATTGAAATACCAAACATAGAAAATTCTCACAGTACTTCTGTAACAAGGACCTTAAAAATTAACCTTAATTCCATGCAATGAGAATATATTCTGGCTATGGTTCTATAACTGGGTTTGTCTGCTGTTTCCAGGTGGACTTCTTCAAGAGGAAATCTATGGAGGACAGGAAGGAGGACATGATGGACTGAGGTGTAACCAGAAGCCAGCACTAAGCAGCAGCAGTAGCAGCAGCTCTGTGGGCCAATGTTACTGAAATCACTGGGCCACACAGACAATGGAAGCTGGACGGACTGCGTAACATGCTTTAAGTCACACATCTGCCTCACTGGTGCTTAGACAGACATAGACTG
>OOFB01020245.1:26985-44728 GCA_900323305.1 Trachyrincus murrayi
AAAAATATATATCTTTGATTGTACTGTAAATGCAAATGGACGCTCAAATATGTAAAGCTTTAAATGTACAATGTGTGTTGGCCACAACTCTCATAATTTAAGACAAAAGGTATGCATCGTATTCACCGCCTCACTTTGTACTGAAAAGTGAGAGATATTGCTCAGGTGATACAATGATAAGAGAAAAATTTTCAAGCGCTACAAAACTATGTAAATATTGTTCTTATATTTTGATCACAATTCAGATTGTGAGAATTCTATAGCCAAAGATAAATGAAAAAAGAGGGTGTGATTCCACTATTTTCCCATCAGCTTATATTATTTGAGGTTTATTAGTTGTGACGTTTGTTAATTTTAATGTCCAAGTCTTATTGAGCAAAACAGATCGAAAGAGCTAAACATATTTGTGGTATGAATCAACAAAGATTAAGAATATTCCTACCTATACAGGTGGATACAAACATTTAAATATTTTTTGTAAGATACATTCTGATCATTATCTATCACTGTTCACCAGCTGTTGTTTTATGATCCACATCTTCTTGTGGCAGAGATTTGCATTTTAATATAAAAATCACTGCATATGTGGCACACAACCCCTTATTAGAGAAATAATTTTCTTGGTTTTCCACTTTGTTTGCACAGTAGGTAAAACTTTTGTTTGGTTTTAGTCCCTTTTCTTGTTGTTTCTTTCTTCATTACAGAAATTCAACAGTTAAAACCAAAATGCAAGAAGGTATAAGACAAGTCTAGTCTTACTTTCCACTGTTGAAATCAAGCACATGTAATTAAATGTATGTGTAGAATATGTAGCGTTTCTATGAATGGTGTGTGTTGGCTTAAGATGCGTCAAGGCAATGGCAAAGGTCTTGCTGAGGATGAGCAGGTAAAGAAGAGAATGAGGCCCAATGTAATCGTTGAGATTCCCAATCCTCTACACTGCTGTGAAGTTATCATTGTAATGCACTGGTTTGTCAGACTGTATGCTTTCTCATCAGCACAAAAAAACTGAACTGAATCTGATGTAGAAAAAAAAATAAAGATGTTTTATGACTGACTGTAGTGATTTTTCCCGATTGAAACCTTGTGTGAATGTGGGCATTTATATTTACTCAGGGGTGTTATTAAAGACCATTTGTCTGTGCTTTTTTTTCATTTATTTCCCTCTTTCCAGCGTTCCTTTTCCACCTCCACTCCCTTTAAAGGACAGTGTGTACGTTGCTTGCGTGTTTGTTTGTGTGTATAGTATGCGTCCTCCTGCATGCGTCTGTGCACACCAGCTCAGCTGTAGCATATAGGCTTGCAGTACGTAAGCACAATTACATTATGACGCGCACGGTCTGAGCAGCGTCCTGTAAACACTGCCCCCTAGTGTCCGCTTTACGGTGTTTTATGACAGACGGGAGGGGAAACGAAGGGATCCATCTTGCCAGAAAGGAGGCGAGGGAGCCCGCCTTTGAGTTTTATCTTTAAAAAAGCTGCGTATTCCTCATTCTCCATTCTGGGGAGCCCGAGGAGGGGGCCTGTGTCATTGTCTGTAGGATGTCCCGACATGAGGGTGAGTGAAAAACAGGCGCGCCCAACGAGACTCGATGGCTACCTGGTTATGTTAATCTAACCTATCTAGTAATGTGGCTAGCTCAGTAGCTGTACACTGAAGTCAGGTGGTGGCATTATACTGTATTAGTTGTGACCATTGTGTAATACGAGGCTATTTTCTGAAACGAGCCATCTTGGTAATAGATAACATTGTCACTATCGTTGTCTTTTATAACAACAATGCTGTCCCGTTTGGTATCCCTACCAATCAACTCCATCCAGCTTCTCTCATGTTCATTTGAGCTAGCTAACGGCGCTTAGCACCGTTAGCTAGCCGACCACTAGGAACCCTTCCGAGAGCTAGCGCACAAGCTAACGTATGACAACGCAAAGAAGTCTGTTATAGTACCGCAATTTAAAGTTACTTTGCTCGGCTCTTATGTACCACGGACAGTATGTTTTTGATTTGCATACATATTAGCCCTTTTATGCTTTTTGAGCCATGTGTTATTAGTGCTTATAGTTGCGACGTCCCTTGGTCCTGTTTGGTGTGGTAGCATGTCAGTGAATGCACTGTCATCAAGACAGAAAGTCACAGGCCTTAATCAGTGGCCACGGGGAAACTACCAGGTAGCCAGTTGCCTTAATCAGTGGCCACGGGGAAACTACCAGGTAGCCAGTTGCCTTAATCAGTGGCCACGGGGAAACTACCACCTTTCCTGCTCCTGAAGACTAGGAGCAGGAAAGGTGTTCTGCAACGTAGTATTTTAGCAAAATGACAGTGCATACTGTAAATGCTATAAACATTTCTAGTTGACACTAAATGCACAAACAGATGACTAACGAGACAACTTGCCAGTAAAACTTGGATCACCTCAGCAGTGTTAACATTTGATAGACATCATTTAAGTACAATCAATTGGGAAACTAATTTGCAACAATATTGGCATATTTATATATATTGCCAACTGCATAGTGTTATTTACAGATCTACAATCTTTTAAATATTTGAAAGCCTAATTAATGTATTTTAAAACCCTTGAGTAAAGTTTGTCATGTCATTAAGGTAGGGGTTTGGCATCTTTCTCAAGGATGCCTACACTTGGGTTGCAGACAAGCCATCACCCATGGGGATCAGCTTTCGGCTGGGTACACCGCTACATTATTCTGCTTGACATAAAAAAATAGCACTGTTATTCTGCATAGTCAAAGGGGGCAGGAAATGACCTTTCCTGGGGTGTTCAACTCCCAACCGAACAGGTTCCTGGGTTCCATTCTTGCTGTCTGCATCACTACCAATATGCATGCTTGAGCAATATGCCCACCCCCTATCTGCTCTTTAATTGTATTCACTGTAAGTTCTTAAATGTCTACACAACAAAAATTGCGACTACAGCATACCACTGGTAAAGCACAATGTTTCTATAGACTAATATCCGATCACTGAATATACTATCCTCAATTGTTATTCCATAGGTGTGAGCTGCGATGCATGTTTGAAAGGGAACTTCCGAGGGAGACGCTTCAAGTGTTTGATCTGCTACGACTACGACCTGTGCGCATCATGCTACGAGGGCGGCGCTACAACGACCAGGCACACCACAGAGCACCCCATGCAGTGCATACTAACCAGGGTAGACTACGGTAAGCGTGGCTAGCAGTAGCATGTGACTAGCAGTAGCCATGTCTTTTACTGTGGCTACTGCTAGCCATAGCTATAACTTTGAGTGACATCAGAAGTAGCAGTGTTCTCCCAGATCTGGGTGGACATTGCCACTTGGGATGTCACTATAGTGTAGATTTTGATATGGCTTGTAATGCCTAATCAACATCACACCTGTTGGTAAAATAGGGGCCCTTTTTTAAAGTTCTCATACTATGGAATATGCCTCAAACTTCAGTCAATGTTTGCTCACCTTGACTCTTCGTCTTCAACTAGAACTCTCAGATCAGGACTTGAAAGCAATTTTTTTTTTTAATGTTCACTGAGTTGTTTACCTACCCTTCCTCTGCAATATTTTTGCCATTGCCTTGATGCATCTTAGCCCGATTCGGCTGTACACCATTAATAGAAATGCTACATATTCTACACATGCATTTAAGTAAATGTGCTTAATTTCAACATTGTAGGTAAGACTATCTCATGTCTCATGAAATTCAGTATTTGTTTTTTACTGTTGCATTTCGGTAATGAAGAAAAAAACTAAAACCAAGTTGCCACCAAGAAGGTAATAATGAAAGTTTCACCGACTGCAAAGTTGTGCAAACAAAGTTGAAAACCAAGAAAGTTATGACTCTAATATCAAGGGCTTGTGTGCCACATCTCTGCCGTGATGTGAAAAGTCAAGAGCTGTTGTATAAAATATATATATATATAATTTTTAATTTATTTATTTTTTACTTTGTGAAATGAAAAAGGGGGTGATAACCACAAGAGGTTGTGTCCCTCTCTCGTACCAGACTTGTATTACGGAGGGGACAACTTCTCGGTAGAGCAGCCCCAGTCCTTCACCTGTCCCTACTGCGGGAGGATGGGCTACACAGAGACCTCCCTGCAGGAGCACGTCACCTCTGAGCACGCAGAGACCTCCACAGAAGTGGTGAGGGGTCTTACACATTACATCATACACACCACACTGTGTTTAAACCCTTTTTTCCCCCCACTAAATTGTGTTCACAGACAAAATTGTCAATCTGAATTGTCAATATTTAAACCTTTTTTTTTTCTTTTTTTTTTTTAAAATAGACCCAGAGGCTGAGACACCATTTGGATACATTTTGTATCTCGTGTCTAGTTTACTTTTTATGGTATTTAGTTTTATTCCTTTTTATGGTTTAAGTTTGGGTCTGTGAAATTGACAAATGCTAAACAGTTAGTATATTCACCAGGCGGAGTATTTAAAGTATACACGCTGTGTGTATATAAACTGAGCCCAGTTTATATTTCACCATTAAATACCCTTTTTGCTTCGGACCTAGTGTCTTAAAGCCTAAGACAACCAGTCCAAGCAAGTTAAGTCTTATTGTGCGTATACCAAAATTTTTGTATGAATAAAAGTTCATAAATATTAGATGTTTGTTAAAAAAACCCATTGTTTTGCTGATGAGCGCTATGATCACTACTGTGTGGGAGTGTCCGTGGCACGCTTGATTGACATCTACCTAGCCACGCCTCCTTCAAATAATCTTACTGTGAATCCAAAGTATAACATGTTGGAGAGTGTACAAATGTCCATATTTGCATTGTAATAATAACCAAGAAGTAATGAATAAACAACGACAAGCTATGAATCATTACAATTTTATTTGTCATAGTTAGTTGCCATATCACCGTATCCTAAATAAAGTCTCCAGTAGGCTACACATCGGTCTGACATGGCGTGAACTTTAATCCTGTCCACGTTTTCATAATACATCCATGGTCGGTAACAGTCAGCCAGGTCGCTTTCATTACAGCAAAACAACTAGTCTGTTGTGTTTGGTTCGCCCACGCTTCCACATCAGGGTCTCTACCGTGTTCTGTAGCTGTGTTCTGGTTTGGTTTCGCTAATACTGTTTGTCAAACGTCCATGCTGCATGTATACAAGATGGATTGAGTCTCAAAGTGGCAGGTTGAGCGGGAGCAGAGAGGTCTTGTTTCACCTGTTTGGGTGGGACAACTTAACATTTCTTTTTATGATTGGTTCGTGGAATTAATTGCGTAATTTTCAAGATTTTCAACCACACTAAACTAACTCTTTCTCTCATTCTCTAACTCTCTCTAATTTTAGATCTGCCCAATATGTGCAGCGTTACCAGGAGGAGACCCCAACCATGTGACCGATGACTTCACGGCTCATCTCACGCTGGAACACAGGGCACCCAGAGATTTAATATCCTTCCTGTGTGGTGCTTGCTGATGTGCTGCTAGCCCACTAGATACATTGACTGTGTTTGTTTGTAAGCCAGGCACTTTACTAGGGCAGCAACTTGAATCTATCAATTATTTATTTGATTAATGATTTAGTCTATAAAATGGCATAAATAATGGCACCAAAACCCAAAGTGATGCCTTAATTTAGCTTGCCTTGCCCAACAAGCAGCCAATAAAAACTAAATTATTCATTTTGTATCGGAACTGGAGAAACTCAAACCAAATGTTTGCATTGTCAGCAAACTTGCACTTGATAAATGAAATGTTTCCAAGCTATTTTCTGTTCCATCATACTAATCGATTTTTAAATTAAACTAATCACCGCAGTTGCGTTCATTACTGAGCCTTAACGATCGGTTTCCACGACGAGTCCAGTAGTGTGCGGCACGTACGCAGAATGTTCCACCCGGGGCGTGGGCTGGGTGGTCCCAGGGCACGGCGCACCAACATGCACTTTACCAGCGGCTCCACGGGGGGTCTGTCGTCCTCCACCTCCTCCCAGAGCTCCACCTACACCCCCAGCAACAGGGAGGCCATGGACCCTATTGCAGGTAGGGTACTCTTTAAATACATTGCACTCTATACAGTCCCGTTGCACAGCGCTGTCATTAGTCCTCAGTCCTGTGAATCAGTATTGACTCATGAGCAACTTTGAGTAGTTAAAGGGGCTTTTTGCCACCCGGTGTCCTGTTGATGAGCCATTGCAAGCCATTTCAAAATCTTTTATTTGTGACATCACAATTGAGGGTGGGGTGGCGTGACAGTCACATTGTGGATACTCCCACACTGACATCATATAGGGATGGATTTTAAAAGGGCTTGTAATGGCTCATCAACATGACGCTCATCAACATGACACAACATGACACTAGGGACCCCTTTAAATGGAGGACTCTGAGAGTAGCTTTTAGTGGGCATCTTAATGTGTTATGGATAGATGAGCCAAGATGCTACTTGTGCTATTTATTCCCGCCAGTGTACTTGTTGCGTAGGCGCCAGCCCACTTGGAGACTCTGCCACCTCTCTGTTTTGCCGTGATTGATCGTTTTCATTTTCATCGAATTGTTTTGCATGTGCTGACTTGTCTGTTTGGTGATGAGTGCAATGCAGTGGACCTTGCCACTGAATAATATGTACATTTGTCTTGATATGGTTATCTCATGCAAAACAATGAGAACTTTCTCAAATATGAAGTCATGGGTTACTCGGTAGATTATGGGTTACTCGGTAGATTATGGGTTACTCAGTAGATTATGGGTTACTCAGTAGAACAAGGTGTGTTCATAATCAGAAGGCAGCTTTCAGAAGTGGTGCTGAGGACGGCACCGAAACTTATCAGACAGGCGAGGAGAAATTCAAGGTTGAGGGCTAGCCGGGGCGGAGTCATACCGGGGTCTACGGAGCGGCACGAAGGTGATCCTACACTCTTTCTATCAGCCATTGGCTGACCCCGATAAACATTTGTGTCTCTCTCTCTCTCTCTCTCTCTTTCTCCCCCCTCTCTTCCCACAGAGCTGCTGTCCCAGCTGTCTGGCGTGCGTCGCGCTGCCGGCGGCCAGATCAACTCGTCGGGGCCTTCGGCATCGCAGCTGCAGCAGCTCCAGATGCAGCTGCAGCTGGAGCGGCAGCAGGCGCAGGCAGCCCGGCAGCAGCTGGAGACGGGCGGCCGGCATGCGGCGCGGCGAGGCAACAACAACAACAACCACCACGGCAGCCACCACAACCCGGGGAACATTGGCTCCGCGGCGGCCGCCGTGCCCAACCCGCCCAACCCCGCCGCCGCCGTCATCAACCACAACAACGCCACGGCGGAGAGCAATCACTCGCCCAACTGCCACGGCTCGTCCCAATTCTTGTTAGCACGGTGAGTGGGACACACACACACACACACACACACACACACACACACACACACACACACACACACACACACACACACACACACACACTAAAATGACTAAATAGCTAGTTGGGGTTAGCACATCTTGCTCAAGGACGCCTACAGGTACACTGTGGATATTGGGGGTCGAACCCAGAACCTTTCGGTGTGGGAGCGAAATATAGAATTTGTACAAATCAAAATAAATCTGTACAAATCAAATAGAGTACACTAATGTAAATCCATGAGTTTGTTGAAGTTAGTCTGTTATTGATTTCAGGTTAAACGAGCCCAAGCTGTGTGAGGCGGAGCGCCAGCGGCTGGAGGCGGAGCGCGCCGACCACAGCCTCTTCGTCCAGGAGCTGCTGCTGTCCACGCTGATGCATGACGGCTCCTCCTCCTCCTCCTCCTCGGGGGGGGAGGACGAGAGGGGCGGCGGCCGAGACTTTGCCGACTTCGGCGCCATGGGCTGCGTGGACATCATGCCGCTGGACGTGGCGCTGGAGCGCCTGGAGCTGCGGGAGCGCGGCATTAGCTCCGCCTCCACGGGGGCAGAGCCTCCGCCGCGGCCTCTTTGATGACGTCCACGTGGCGGGCAAACTGTGCCCTCTCTGCTGCCACTGCCAGTAACGGGAGGAGGAGGAGGGGGAGCCAGTGGCAGTTTGTTGGAGTTTAGTTTTTATCTGTTTTTTTTGGTTGGGTTTGTGTTTGGTTCATGTTTCATGTTTGGTTCTGAATGTATGAATCTAATGGAAATACGATAATCAATCCCACGGGGCTTTTATTTTGAAGCTGGGGCTTACAGGTGACTTGTCAGACCTGTGCTTCCTGTGACAAAATTCAAACACTCATCCAATCGTGAAGAGGGAACGGTTTCCCCTGCTGAAGCTGCTCTGTGTATTTATGACTAATAATTAATAAGTGCTTGGATGGTTTACCTTTTTACTGCATGCAGTTATTTGCAGCTTTCGTGACATTAGATGTCATCAAAATTGAACATTTCTGGAAGCTTTCAACAGTTGTATTTTTTTTTTGTTTTTTACTTTTATTTTTGTATTCATGGCTATGAATAAGAAGCTGTTACTAAACTGACGACCTGAAAGTACACTCATGGAGAAAATGGTGCGGTGTTATTTTTATATCTTAGGTGAAATGCAAAGTTTGGATCCTGCGGTGACTCTTGAAGGAGTGCTGCGTCGTCTCTCGTGTCTGTGTCCGGCGCGTCACAGCCTCAACCCTTGAGTGTTGACGGTTCAAAGACGAGCAGTGGAAAATGTCTATGTACCGTTTTTATAGTTGCTATAACAAGCACACAATCTTTTGTCCATTCGCTCCAATGCACTCTTCCATCGCCCGCACTGCACAGTGCAAACACCCATTGGCTCGGACATTGCACCCCCCACTCCCTCCACATATATAGGATTGTTTTTTTTGTTCTATTTTCGTTTTGATTTTTATTAACTTTTAGAACGGAGAGGTTTTGACTCCCTTGCTAAGGATGGCACTTTCTATTTATTCAGTTTGTCGTCTTGTTCTGTTAAAGCCTTGATCTGGACCACGCCACCTCCATGCCTATACGTTTACCCTCAAATGTAAAAAAAAAAACAAGTACAATAAGTTGTATAATAAATTTGTGCATTAACTTTCATAACAATTCTAAGATGGGGTCGAGGGGGGAGGGTGGGTGGGGACTTTTCTAATATGTACATTTAGAATACAATAAAAAGAAAACAGAGCTTTTGAGGAAAACATTAACCAATTATGTTTTTGCCCTTTTTATTTATTTGACTGGTTGTCTTCGGTTTGGCTGTTTAACATTAAACAGTAAAAATATGAAGCATTTATCCAGGTGTGATGATTGGCCATTTAAACTCTACCCTATAGTGACGTCACAAGTGGGATTGTCCACCCAGATGTATGAGGGATAGATCAGCATGTCTACCCAGTGGACTGTACCAACTGGTAGGTATAGGATCCATCCGTCATACATCTGAGTGGACACTCCCACTTGTGATGTCACTTTAGGGTAGATTTTGAACTGCTTTATAAAGCCCAAAGCACACGGCTGTGGGGACAGACGCAAAGTAAGTTTTTTTTTAATTTATAGACTTGATTCCAGCCCAGCTACATTTGCACTCTGTGTGCATTGCTCCATTAAAAACAATATGGTTGATCTATTTCTTTTTTAGATCGCACTACAAATATTATGTGAAATTTGCGATCGTTGTGCTTTTGGCTTAATGGCCAATCAACATTACACCTGGTTTTAAAATGGAGGCCCTTTAAACGATACTGTTAAGAACATACACCTCTTTTAATTACCAGATGTTGTGAAACTATACCAACCCAGGCTTGACTGGAAATAGCCACACCTATACGTTAACTATTAACGTTCATATCACTTAACGTTGTAAGACGCCACTGTTTTGCATGGTTTCAGTATCTGTGGAGGCCGGTTGTCATGGCATTCGCTGTTTTGTTAGTGACAACAAAGACTAAGGCTATACTGGGATACTTTCCACAGCATTTAATTACCTAGCCTAGTAAGTGCTTCATTTGTTCAGATTAGTAACATTTCCACAGAGGCCACAATCTATTGAATCAGTCAACTGTATAGTTTACCATTACTATGGAAAAATAATGTAGACATAATTAGGTTAAAGTGATTGTGGAGGTACACAGTGTTTTGTAAGACATACCACCTTTATTAAATGCACAGTATTACAAGGAACATTTCCATTAATTGCGGATAAGCTACTCACATGTTGCACAAAGCATAGAATTGATTGATAGAATTTGTTGATATTAAAGCAGAAGTGTTAGATCTGCCAGTAGAGTGCACACACAGACACACTTTTGCGCACTAGTGCACACACACACACACACACACACACACACACACATTCTCAGGGTCAGTACTCTCACACATTTGTACATTGTAGATTTTTTTGTTTGTTATTCACATAGTAATTAAAACTTGTTAATCTGCACAGAAATGAAAACTAATTCTGTATATTTACAAAGAAGTGATAGTCCCCGAACTGCCCCCTTAAAGATAAATGACATTCAAAAAAGGTCCCAACCCTGCTAGATTACATTCAAAATAATATTACGATTAATGATGCAAAGTCACAGTTATTCATCTTAAAGAGGATCACACTAGGCTACACAGGTCAGAGGTCGCCGGGGGGCTGACCTCTGACCTTCCAGACAGTGACCACATGTCTCTCAAGACGTCAGTCAGCGAGAGAAGAAGAAGATCCTGACGTTTTTCTTTTTTCAAATTTGATCCGGAGCCTAGGGTCTTCTTTTTTTTTAACGCAGATAGACGGTATGTCCAAAAATAAATCTTCATATAAACTCCTTGTTACACTCGGGAGAAAAGCAAAAACTAAAAATTATTTTCGTAGAGAAAAAAAAACTGAAAGAAAGGATTCAAAGAAAGTCCTCTGCAGATCGAAAGTGGCAAGAAAAAGGATTGTATTCTCACTGTTATGAACAAGCACAAATAAATTATACAATATCGCACAAATAAAACTATTTACATATAGTATGTATTGCCGGTGGCCCATAAAACATTTTCTTCAGTTGATGTCACAGTTTTTAACATGATTCCTGTTTTAAACAGAATATACTATTAAAGATAGTCTAATATTAATAGACAAATATAAGAACTGTACAGAATGGAACATGTATTATATATATATATATATATATATATATATATATATATGTGTGTGTGTTTGAGATAGTATAATCAAAGACATTTTGTCGTTAGTCTGTCATGTAGTTTGGAACAACTTCCTGTGTGAAGCATTGGTCTGAGTTGGTGTTAAAGTTGTGCATTTGTGTGTCTGGATAAGTACAAAGTGCATTTCACATTGCCTATGTTTCAATGATCGCCATGTTTTATATCCATATATATATATATATATTCTTAGATGATTTGGTAGGAGCAGAGATCACTTTTTTTTTAGCATTTATCTTTTTGGAAAGTTCAGTAGTGAACTAAAGACACCTCCGGTTTTTTTTTGTCCCGATTGTGTCGCGGTTATATTTTTATATGTCTCAAGAAACTACCAAGAAAGATTAAGAAAGCAAGGTTGTATTTTTTCCCGGGGGACAGGTCTCCCCTGCCCTAAGCATAAATGTGTTCATATATTCCATGGTCAGTAGTAGTAGTAGTATCAGTCATCACATGCCTTGGTGTGGTCTAGAGAGGAAAACTCTAGAAACTCAAACACCTCGGTGGCAATCAAACTCTTGATACTTTGACTCTGCTGTTCGTCGGCTCCCAGCAAAAAGCAGCAGTGTTATTTGTTTTCCCAAACAAAAACAAAAAAAGTATTTTAACAAGTCAACAAAAGGTTAAAAAAAAACTTAAAAAAAGGTAACAGCATCCTATTGGCCGTTGTCATTTCCTCTCATTGCAAAATGAGTTGAAAAGAAGCTTTCAACGTTTTTCACAACAGAAGGTGTAATCTTGTTCTAATGAACAACTGGGAAACATTTAAAATATTTCTCTTAGTGTACATACAAACCACAGTTTACAGATATGGGCCACCTAACGTGAACAACATGGTCAGGGACATTGCTGGTGAATTTACAAAATAAAACTAAACAAAAAATAAAAACAAAGAAAAAACAATAAAATAAATAACATTGTGCTCATCTTTTTGTTCTTAGATGTGCACAGCTTAAAACCCTCATTAACTGTGCTTTCGATACATAAAAATAAACTTAAGGAGATGTATAGTGCACTCAAAGCATATTCAAAACACCACTGCTTTCTTAGTCGAGATTAAGAGACTAGGAAAATATAACCAGATATCTACAAACATCCACAGATGCTGACTGCCATATAAACAATGGAGAAAACTGCATAGGAAGCATTATATGCCATACAAAGACCCATATCATTAAAAACGCTCAACTTACTCACGACCAGAAGTAAGTTATATAGATAACACGATATTGGCAATGTGTGTGGAATATACTGCATTTGATATAGTTTCCTCAATCATTGATATACTCTATATGTGTGTGTATAATATGCACGTATCGATACGTATGAAAGCCCAAGACGATGAACAGAGCTAATATTGAGATTATAAGGAAAGACCCTTAGATAGTTTAACGTAAAACCCACCCCCAATAAAGCCATAATGTTAATGATAGATTTCAACTTTATAATAAAAAAAAAACGTCAAGAGCCCCTTGTTGACAATTACAAATTCCTAAAATATTAAAAAACATTTTGTTGACACTAAATGTAACGGCCTGCGCCATAAACTAATAAAAATGTTTCTCTCAATGTCTCCACAGACTGCATTGCACTATGGGGCATTTCTCTTGAATGAGAAGATAAAGCTGTTACTGTACAGCAAAATGTCCGTAATAGTGAGACATCAAGTTTTCCCTTTGTTCATCCCCAGCAAATACATGTTTACCAAAGCGTTGATCGTTGAATGCAACACATATTACATTGATAAAAAAATTTTTTTTCACAAAGCCAGACCGTGGGACAGAATCACTTGATGATCTTATTGTTCAGTCTCATTTCATTTGACATCTAGAACTTTGTGTTGATTTCAACACAGGTTTTTAGGACTACAAATGATGGCAGATTCATGTGTCACAGATCTGTCTAGATCTTTTGGTTTCGGTTTGTGAAACACGCCCACCACAAGTAGATGTCTCAAAATGAATAAGAAGAACGAACTAAATAGAAATGGGGAAAAATGAAAATAATACAATTT
The DNA here is from genome assembly GCA_900323305.1 of Trachyrincus murrayi. Taxonomy (NCBI): domain Eukaryota; kingdom Metazoa; phylum Chordata; class Actinopteri; order Gadiformes; family Macrouridae; genus Trachyrincus; species Trachyrincus murrayi. The sequence continues at coordinate 40,076 of OOFB01020245.1, forward strand.
TAAGGCTTTTGTCGATTTTGTCGTGAAGAAGAAATGGACAACGGCATTTACAATAACATTTACACTCAGATAATGTACACAAACACAGACTCTCTCACTCTTTCTCTCTCTCTCTCTCTCTCTCTCTCTCTCTCTCTCGCACACACATACACACACACACACACTTCAATGTCATCACCACCTATATCAGGCATGTGCAGAGAGACACACTCCCATCCCATCCCACACATCTCAGACCACCATCACCTCAAACACATAACCAACCAAACAACCAGGCCCATGCTTACAGCACAGCCCAGGCTGCAGCCCCTCAGCCCAGGATGTCCAGGTAGACGGGGGAGGCCTTGGCCAGGTTCTGCAGCAGGCTGTGGATCTCCTTGATGTTGAGCCTCATGTAGGGTTCCCGGTGCCAGCAGCCCAGCATCAGGTCATACACCTCCTTGGGACAGCTGCGGGGCCGCTGCAGCACACGGCCCTGGGTGATGCCCTCAATCACCTGGGAGCAAGGGAGAAGGACATGTTTCGCTGGTTCTAGCCTTGATTCTGATCTTATCCTAGTGGTGGCTATGGTGTTTGCAGGTTGTCGTCTTGCTGTGACTGACACCGTCATTGGTGTGTTTGAATGGGGTTGTGCGTGGGTGAATGTGAGGCTTATGTGTAAAGTACTTTTACTTGCGTGGAAAAATGTAAAGTACATGCACGCTTGCATTAGCAGCCATCAATGAAGACCATAAGCAGACTATCTTCTGTATTTATACTGTGATAGCCTAATACATATGTTAGGTTTATGTATAATAATGTTCCACAGTGGAAAGTTAAACCATTGGCCGTCTCGTCTTCAGAGAATTTCAATTGTAAAAACTCAAAAATCGACATCATTCAGTGTGTGAACATTATATTTCTATCACCATTTCCCTGATCTCACTTACTACTTTCCAAAAGTGAAGTGAGTCGAGACTCGAGAGTGACATCATTGAAAGTGAAATGTAGCTGCTATAATAGACCCTTTTTCACAGAGGTTTCATCGTAGGACAAACACAGGTGTCGCTCACGTAGGCACGGGTAGTAGACTTATCTTCACTAGTTTAGGCTACTAAACCATGTGCCCTGGTACATAAAAGGAGCAGACCCATACTTAGTGTTATGAGCGACACCCGTGTTTGTCCTAGGATGATGCGTCTGTGAACAGGGTCTATATGAGCCATACTGACCTCGTTGTTGGAGAGCTGGTACCAGGGCTGCTTGCCGTAGGTGAAGATCTCCCAGAGCACCACCCCCAGGCTCCACACGTCGCTCTCGGTGGTGAACCTCCGGTACATGATGCTCTCTGGGGGCATCCAGCGGATGGGCAGCATTGTGTGACCCCCGACCTGGATGTCACATGACCAGGGAGAGAGACAGAGAGAGAGAGGAGATACTGTCAGCATACAATCTCAGGCTGGAGGGGGGGTGTTGTTGGGGTGGGGTGTTTTTTGTATGTTCAAATGGAAAATGGATCTAATGTTCGAATAAGCAAAGGTTGTGTGTTGTGTTGGTGTATGGGGTGTTTTGGTTGTCCTCCTGTGATTTGATTTGTCATTTTTGTCTTGCAGCAGTAAGTTTTCGAAAAGGTGTTGTTTATACGTATATACAATGTTAAATTAAGCTAATATTAAAATAGCCAATTAAACATAAATGTGTACTAGATTTATATGTAACTTTAAAAATTGAATTTCTTTTCCGTCCAAGGAAACATTTAGTGATAAGATACCATTGCCAATGTGGAGAGTCTTCATGCTCAGTGCAGTGTTAATGTGTAGGGTTTTCCATCTAATGGTAACATCTGATACCATGTGTTAGAGAAAAGCCTCAGCTCTTATCTGATTGTAAGCTGGTGTGTCTTGGTTGCTTCCTATTCATGCTTTTTGTATTGAATTATTTTCGCTGCTGTTACAAGATCGTGACAGCAGAGGGCGCCGTGTGACTGTGATTTAAGAACAACCCGGTGAACCCAGTAACCCAACAAGAACCCATACAATAGATATGTATTCTTTGTGCTATTATGCAATTATGCTACAGAACTAAATGGGCATGATTTTAGCTCAAAACTATGCACTCAAAGCTATTTTATGATATTACAACTGCTTTTATATTGAAACACCATTGTTTGATTACTGGAAGTTGTGATATGACCTTAAGTTACCCAAAAGGTATTGACTAACTCAAAAAACATCAACAACAAAAAATGTTTAGTCAGTGTGAAATGGTTAGGTGAGTGTGATTGTCTGCTAACAAAGAGAGAGCGAGAGATAGATAGAGAGAACTCAGCTCATATCAAAATGGAGAAAGAAACAAAACAACCCAGCCTTCCTTACTCTATAGTAGTCTGTGCTGTAGACGTCCCTGGACATGCCAAAGTCTCCTATCTTCACCAGCAGGTTCTCCCCCACCAGGCAGTTCCTGGTGGCCAGGTCTCTGTGCACAAAGTGCTGGGAGGCCAGGTAGACCATGCCTGCAGCGATCTGCTGAGCAATGTGGAGCATCTGGGACTGGGTGAGCTCCACCAGGATGCTGTGCTGGCCATCGGCCATCAGCACCGCGTCGGGACCGTGAGCCCTGCACACACGCACACACACAGACACACACATGCATGGATGCGCACACACACACACACACACACACACACACACACACACACACACGTGCATGGATGCGCACACACACACACACACACACACACACACACACACATACACACACATGTAAATAATACATGCACAGACACACACGCACATGCATGGACACACAAATATTAGTTATTATATAAATGGTTATTATTATAAATTGTTATTTTGATTATTTTGGCATATCCAACATGAGAGAGAGAGAGAGAGAGAGAGAGAGAGACAGAGAGAGACACAGAGAGAGACACACAGAGAGGTAGAGAGAGGCACAAAGAGAGACACAGAAAGATACACAGAGAGAGAGAGACACACAGAGAGAGAGAGAGACAAAGACAGAGACACACACACAAACACACACACACACACACACACACACACACACACACACACACACACACACACACAGAGACACAGAGAGAGAGACACACACAGAGACACAGAGAGAGACACACACACACAGAGACACACACACACACACACACACACACACACACACACACACACACACACACACACACACAGCGAGACACACACACAGAGAGACACAGAGTTATTATACACAGAGGTGATCCTACCTGAGGAACTTGTTGAGGTCTCCGTGCTTCATGTACTCGAACACCATGATGAGGGGGTCGCTCTCCACGCACACGCCGTAGAACGTCACGATGTGCTCATGCTGCAGGTTGGTCAGAAGCTCCGCCTCCCGGTAGAAATCAGCCCGGCCGCTCTCGCTCGCCTCCTTCAGCGTCTGGACGGACGGACGGGACAGTGGGTGGATTTACAAGCTGTATTTTATTTATATAGCTCCCTTCCCCGCAATGTGTGGTGCTTTACGTCATTAAAAGACAATAAAAGACAATCGTTTAAAAGAGAAATGTGAAATAAAAGTGTAAGAGAATAAAGCACAGCACTGCAAACATTGCACAGAGCCCTGATTTAAAAGTATGGCGGGGGGGGGGGGGAGAGAAAAAAGCCAAAACAGAGCAGAGTCAACGTGGTTATTCCACTCCAACGATGTGAGGCGCGGTGATGGAATTGAATGACGAGAGAGCAGTTTTTGCGGCGGTAGAGGAGCGGTGCGTTTACCTTCACCGCCACCAGTATCTTCTCCTGCTCGTTGGTCAGGTTGTAACACTCAGCCAGGAACACCTTGCCGAAGGCCCCCTCTCCCAGCTCCCTCTTCAGCACTATGTTGTGTCTCTTAATGTGCTGGACGACTGCAACGCAAAAAGTCAGAGGACAGAGACAGAGTGTGAGGACATCGCACCGACATGCACTGTCTCTCCGGGTCAGGGCAAGCTATGTTGTGCATGTTGGGTGTGTGACTCACATATGGAAGAGATCAACAACACATTGAGGACAGGTTCTGCTCATGGGTTTGCCACACACACACACACACACACACACAGACACACACGCTCTCTCTCTCACGCTATATAACCAGTCCAGGTGCAACGCAGGATCGAAAGTCAAGCCAAAGTCATCGGCGTTGCATCACCCACCCCACCAACCCCTCCACCTCTCACCACCACCGCCCCGGATGCAGCAGGATGTTAACCAGAGGGGTGGCGGTGTAGGTGGGGTGGGGTGGTGACTTGATGCATGGTCCCTGCATGGATTTTATCTGGAAAAAGACCAGGTTACCAACTGAAGAAGAAAAAAAAAGACCTCCTCTCTCTCTCTCTCTCTCTCTCTCTCTCTCTCTCTGGCATCCCCCACCGCTCGACTCTACTGAAAGGCGGTAACTCACACGTGTCGGATTTCAGCATGCCGCCAGAGTTGCGGAAGTACTGCGGGTTCTCGATGACGGGGATCTTTGTCATGCCGATGACCACGGCGTCCGGGCCCATCTCCGAGGACGACGGCGTGTTGTTGCCGTTGGAGACGTGATGGAGAGGGCTGGCGGAGTCGTCGTCGTTACTGATGACCGAGGAGGAGCCTGGTGGGGTGGGGTGGGGGGGGAAGACAAACAGATAGACAGGGGGAGTAT
>OOFB01020245.1:47611-66034 GCA_900323305.1 Trachyrincus murrayi
AGAGGAGGAGGATAGGGGGGGGGGGGGGAGAGAAATGGGGGGGGGGGGGGGGGGAGGGGGGAGGAGAAAGGGGGGAGGGAGGAGGAGAGGGGGCGATGAGGAGGATAGGGTGAGAGGAGGAGGATGGGGGGGAGAGGAGGAGGATGGGGGAGAGGGGGATAGGGGAGAGGAAGAGGAGTCACGTAAGAGAGAGTACTGGGAGGTAAACACCGGGGACTAAAAACCAGGTAGGAAGAGAGGAAAGAGAAAACAACACCAGTGGAGATAGAGAGAGGGGGGAGGGGGGATACTAGGGTCATAGGAGAAGAGATTCTTATTCTATTCCCTTTTCTATTTAGTAAACGCTCTTATCCAAAGCGACTTGCAGTGAATTCAGGTACATGTCTAGAAGGAGGAGCAGGTAAGGGGTATAGGGCATCCAGGGATGTCTGAGCCATTTTTACTGAGTCAATCCTGATGGACAAAATAGAAATCTGAGTCTGCGGACACAGAACACAGAACATTTTTCGGGGGGGTTGTAAGTCGATCCCTCCCTATAGCCTACTACACTGTCCTGCCCCCTCCCCTCTAGGAGATGTGGTCGAGGGGGTTGGGGTGGAGGTGGAGGGGGGTGATAGAGATGGAATCACAGATCATGTTTATGTTGACGCAGCGGAAACGGAGAGACACCGGCGGGAGGATAGATAGATAGAGGCGGACGGTCAGCAGGTCCAGAGAGAGGAAGGGTACAGGAATGCAGCCAGCCAACAGGAAACACACAAAGTCAATGACATTTGCGCATCAACGACAACAGCAGGATGATGATTGTAACAGCAAAGGTGTGCATACAAGACACGAAGGCGTAAACATTAACGGTGCTGTAGGTAAGATTCGACAGTTGTAAAGAGAGAGTGCAGAAAAAAGAAAGAGAGCAAGATTTTGAAACAACCAAAAAAAACATCCCCTGCTCCCTCCCTCCTGACATTTCTCTGCCATTGAAAAGTGTTGCATTTCATGCACCTATGATTGACAGGCAAGATGGATTCCCCGAACCAATCAGGGAGGAGATGCCCTAATTGGTCAGAAATGAGCCAGAAGCAGTCTAAAATCTAAATTGGCTCATATAGACGCAGGCGCAGTCAACTCGAAACAGATATTCTCACAGCACATTTCACTCTCTAACAGCTGACGGATGGCTATAGCAGTCCTAACAAATCACACTCAAATAATAGCTCTTAAGTCTTACCTACAGCACTTAAAAAAAATAAAAGACAGGTCCTTACAGAGGATGTTGAGCTGCAGGGGCGCCTCTTTCTGGCCCACCACATTCTCGGCACTGCAGATGATCACCTTGCCGTTGTCTTCGGGTGAGAGGCCGGAGAGAGCCAGCCTGCTCTCCAGATCCAACACATCGATCTGAAACACACACACACACACACACGGGACTGCCATGTTTGTTATCGTTTTAAAATAAGGGATTGCGAAAAACAGAATCTTTTATTTGTTTCGATTCAGTTTTTCTTTTGCAGATGCTTTTATCCAAAGTGGCCTATAGTGAATTTTAGATACAAGTCGTTTAGGAGCAGGTAGGGGTTTCTGAATTCAAAAACTGAATTCAGTTAAGATTCAGTGACTGTGTTCCCCCCCCCCCGCGTATCTAATATCTATTCTTATTTTTTGTCTGCTACTCAAAACAAAACGACTATCCAAAGTAATATGAGTAAATGAGGACTCCTAAATGAGGACTCCTTACTCCTTGCTAGTAAAATAACGAACAAATAAATAAAAAAACTGAGTGAAAAGTAGTTACTTTGAAGCTGGTGGAGAGCATGTCAATCCTCCAGCGGATCTCGGGGGGAGGGGAGCCAGAGGCCTGACACACGGCCTCCACGTCGCTGCCCTTCATCTTGGTGACGATGGTGGGGTTGACCGCTACCTGGGGAAACTCTATGGAGGAGCAGAGCAAACGCATGTCATTCACCATTTATATCATGAAATATCACAATTAACTTTTTATATAATATGTAATAATCGACTATGTATAAAATATGTAATAATTGACTATGTATATACTAATTGACCATAAATGATCATTATTGACTGTAAATATGTCTTTATATAGCCTAGCACTCCAGCGTGCTGGGTGTTTGACTCCCAGCCAAAAGGTTCTGGGTTCGAACCACAATGTCTGCCTGTAGGCATCCTTTAGTAATGTATCTAAATGAAAGCTAAATGGCTAACTAGTAAACAGTAAATATAATTTCGTATTGACTATACTGTAATAATGGAGTATATGACTGTATATAATGTAACTGCTGTGTAATGGTCCCATTACCACAGTCTGGGGGGGTTAGCTCAGCCAGGGACCTCCGGAGCCCTCTGTCGTCGATGCACTTCAGGTCCTGACCTTCAGGATCCTCCTGCGGCCTCAGTTTGATCCACAGGTTCCCACACACACAGTCCAGAGGGTTGCCAGACAGCAACAGCCTGGGAGACACACACATGCAATCACATGCGCGCACACACACACACACACACACACATGCGTGCACACACACACACACACACACACAGACAGACAGACAGACAGACAGACAGACAGACACACACACACAGTATTAGTATTGAAGAACCGCAACAAATTCATATGCTTGAATACAGGGATTAAGATTTGCACAAACAATGTTGCATGAACGGTTATACTTACGAATAATTTGTGTTTATATTTTGAAATGTCTTCCATGACAGTCCTGATAAGTTGTTGTCTCTGAGATTTCTGAGGAGTAATATTGTTGTTAGTAAGGTGTCTTAGTAAAAACGTGAACTCGTGGTTCTCATCAAAAAGATGTTAATATATTAATATTATATATGTTAATATGGCTTCTTACACATATTGGAGTTTTGTGTTGTTGAAGAACGCCTCTGATGAAACAGAAGTTAATCTGGACCTGGTCACTGTTCTGTTGACCAAAATATGAAGATTTTATTAAGCATTATGAATACATATGTGATGTGTTTTTCAAAGTTTAAATTAAAGGTACTTACAAATTCCGTAGGTTTATGTAGTACTTCAGGCTGTCGTTGATGTCGGACAGTCTGTTTTGATTTGTAATGTATCTGTTTAGAATAAAAATATGAAAATGAAAGTACTCCTCATACAATCATGATGGAAGGTAAACATGTTAATAATAAATTATGCATGTTAACCAAAGTTTAAAAAAAGGACTATTGATTTCGGATAGAGACCGGATAGCGGTCAGTGTGAATAATATGCGTATAAAGAAAACAGTAATGTGATGACGTATTGAACCGTTTGAAATATATCCTCAGTACGGAAAGGAGCCATCCAATGATCTTTCTCTATGAGGAAGTAAGTACTATTCTATAGACATAATAAGTACTATAGTAAGTACTAGTCATTATATATAGGACTTATCATAGATATCATAGATATAGCTATATGATAAGTACCATGTATCTATCATTGATAAGTAGGCGACTATAGATACATAGTATTTACTTAATAATAATAATAATAATAGTAATATTTATACATATAGATATAATGACAGATCTCTTGACCACTTTCCGATCTTTTCCCCAGTATTTACAGTGTTAAAAGTAGTTTACATAGTTGTATAGGGAAAAAGGCAGTGTGTGCATCTTTACTATTGTAATATAACATAACAATGTTAATTCCACACACGTGCACACACGCGTCTGCACAACACACACACACACACACACACACACACACACACACACACACACACACACACACACACACACACACACACACACACGATCGAATGAAAAGCTAGCCTAAGCTAGCGCTACCTGTTGGCGTCGGCGCCCAGCTTGTACAAGGCGTGGGTGATCTCTGCACACGCCAAGATGGCGCCGTGGCGTCCGTGGAGGTCGCTACTGGTTGCGCTTCGCAAAAGCTGGGGCAAAACTGAAAAGGAAAAAAAAGAACGAAGGACAGCGAAATTCACCAGGATATCCAGACGTCCGACATTCTCTGTGGTACGCAATGCGGCCATCGTCGCAAGAGTTTGGTGTTGCTGCAAAGTGCCGCGGTTGAATGCGGTGACAAGCCTTTGGAGTCTGGAGGTGGTTATTGCGTTGGAATCGCTCACCTGATGCCATATAGTCGGGCGCCTGAGGCGTGAGGTTGTGCAGGGCTTTGGTGGCCAAGTCCCTTATCTCACTGGAAGAAAACATCCACAAAGCAGAATTACTTTTACTTCTGAGGTGCATTTCTTTACGAATTTGGTTGGATAAAACGGAGACCCTTACTCATTCCAGTGGTTGATTTTCATGGCGACCAAGTGGTCTATCATGGCGTTGGTGTACTCCGGGAAACTGGCTATGTAGACGCTGGGGAAACAGAACGACATCAAAACGTCTCTCGTCATTCATTCACTGCTAGAACTATTCAATGATGTGTATGGCTATACAACGGTAGACACTAACCACCGCCGCCCTGGTTGAATACCAGACTAGGACTCTATGGGTCATTGTATTGTAACCAACGCAACTCAAGCAATTAGTATATCATATGCAGTTGTAACATAATCAGTACATTTATTCCTTCCATGAAGTTCATTTGACTGGGGTTTGTCACCAGTTGTAGCCCAGGGCTAGCAAAGCATCGTTTTCTTCGCTAGGTAGCTTTTCTTAACCAGACCGCAAATTCCTTTCGAGAGAAGTGTGTCGTTAAGTTATGTTGATTTGGACATGATATGTGTGCGTGGCCGGGCGCGTGGCAAGCGGTGACATTGTGAAGAAGACACATGCACATTAGAAGGACCGCATAGCATTAAAGCCATCGCATCCTCTACGTTGAAAGGCCTTGTAACAACCCCGGGGTTTTGGTTACGTTATAAGCGCATGACAACACGCCGTCTTACCTAATGGTGAGATAGCAGTTGTTTATGTTCCCCACCGCGTAGTAATCCGCGGCCGTGAGAATGTCGATCCCGTGCGGAAACGTGCCCTGTGGGGAGATGAAGCGTTTAACCAGACAACCAAGACAACCAGAACGGTTTCAGTGTGTCAAACGATTACGAATTACTACTAGCACCTAGTATTACTGAATACTTATTGATATCGAGAGGCTCAAAGGCTGATTGGGGAACGTGTGCCAACGTTTAGAAGACTCAATTATGGCTGTAAAACCCTGCCGGCAAACTGGGTGCTCTAGTATCGACTGACTGGTCTCCTCGGAGGCTACGGCCAAGATTGCGAGTTTGAGCAAGAAGTCGAATTTCAATACGCAGATATATAGTCAGAGGGTTCATTCTTTTGAGGCAATTGAAAAATGGCATCACAAACCTGTCTTCCAACGTTCTCCTGGAACGCAGCCTGGGACATAAAGTAAAGAAATGACAAATGAGTTTTAATGAATAAAAAAGTCTTGATAAGAGTTTGATCTTTTCCCGATTGAACTGCACACTTACCGACGCAGCTCTGCGACAGTTAACGTTCCGATCAAACACTGTTGTGATCAGCAGGGCACTGGAGAAACAGAGAGCAAGGGAGATTCATGACTGACACAATGTAACCATATGAATGGACATTAATTACAGAGCTTTAATCGGTCGGAACATGGAAGGCCTACTGCAGGTCTATTCAACTAGCGGCCCGCGGGCCAGATACAGTCTGAATTATTATTATTATTTTTTTTTAAAGGCTGGACTTGCAGTGGACTTTTGGTCTAACCATGTTAACATTTACATTTAGGGCATTTAGCAGATGCTTTTACCCAAAGAGACTTACAAGTACTTAACTATTTCAGGGACATTCCCCTGGAGCAACTCAGAGTTCAGTACCTTGCTCAGGGGTACAATGGTGGCAGACCGGGGATCGAACCCATGACTCTCCGGTGCTCCGTCTGGAAGCACTGTTCCTTACCCACTAGACTACCACCACCCACCAACAAACATCAGTACCCCACAATAAGGAAAGTGGCCTTGCTAATACTGACAATGCTTGGATCTACCAAAACATGTGAGTCTAGCTTTTCTCATATGAATGCCATCAAAACAAGGGCACCTAGTTCCATGACAAATGAGAAGTTGCATGAGTGTCTCAGGATCGCCCTCACTACTCATGAGCCAAACTATGTTGACATAGCAAAGTCAAATCAGTGTAATTTCTCTCACTGACTCAAACAGGCTCAAAATGACAGAAGTCTCATATGTATGGTGGTTCTATAGCAGTAAATCACCTGATTCTTAGTGAAAATGCAAAGATTAGAACATTCAAACAGGCCTACTTATTGTTAGTTTGGATATTGTTTTACTGTTCACCTTTATCAATTACAAATATTGATATGGACCTTCTGCACCTTGTTTGCTTTGAGTTTTTGATATGAACAGGCCTATTTATTGTTAGCCTGGTGGCTACTGTTTTACTAACTGTGTTCATCTTGCATTTATGGATGTGGACCTGTTTTAAAAGCATCTTATGTATGCTTGGAAGTGTTGAGGATATTATAAACAGGCCTACTTACTGGTAGCCTGATACTGTTTTACTATTCATTTTGTTTTCTACATTTGTTGATATGGACCAAAACACCTCATGTCTCCTTGTTTATTATTGTATTGATTAAAATGATACAATGAAAGTGAAAGAAAAAGGATGTGCGGCGTGACTAGTTCATTCCATGTAATAATTAATAGCTCAGGGAAATGTCCTGCCCCCGGGCTCTTAGCTTTCTGACAATGTGGCCCCCTGAACAAAAGAGTTGAATAGCCCTGGCCTACTGCATTACACAATTAGGGATTTGATTGCTGATTGGTTGAGATTTATTGGAGCCAGACTGTGGCAGTTTCCCCTGCCACATGCCATCTACAGTGGCTTTTCAGGGCTTCTCCAATGCCAGGACACAGGCAGATGATGATTAAACCGGTGTATTGTAAAGTTTGCGATAGTTTGAACAAGCAGAGCAGAGCGATCCTCCTGAGTGTGTGTGCTGGTGGCTGGTTTAACCTGTGGGCCTTGATTGGCCAATGCCCCACAGGTGTGCAGTCTAATCAGTCTGACTCAGACCAGGTGAGGCTGCTTAAACCAGCCACCAACAACACACACTCCACACAGACATTACTAGCAGACAGGGTTGACCCCGATGTATTCTTTTAAGAACTTTTTTTTTTCTTAAAATGGGCATTTAACTGAATTTAGCAGTGAAATACAAATCATGTGGAGACGTGATGATCACACATGTTCCATCCAGTGTTTTTGCCAAAATCTTTACTACCATTTAGTCGTTTTACCCAAAGCGACTTGCAGTGAATTTGTATATATTTAGCTACACATCATTAATGACAAAGAAGGGATTAGGCGTCTTGCTCAGGATGCCTACAGGTAGGCTACACACGTTAAAATCTTAATCCAGAACATTTGTGAAAAAAAATGCATGACCGCAAAACGTGAATATTGTTGCCGTGTATTATATACAACAATGTTGAACATCCTTTCCAGGCTGTTTTTATTGCTATTAATCTATGTACACAATAATTTTAAAGGGGAACTTAGCCGCATTTCAACCAACTTCATATCATTTCAATGTGGGTAGTATATGCAAATTAACAATATTTATCTTTCCTCCATGTTGCCTGCACCCAGATCTCCCCGATACTTTTGTCTGCCGGATGACGCGTTTCTCGTCATCCAATGACGCGTCAAATGATGCTTCAAACTACGCCAAATGACGGAGTTGGGGTCAGATTTTGCATCTGCGCCCCAGAGAGCATCGACATCAACTGCGGCGTTTTTCACACTGTATCCCTAATGTGGCTGGATGGAGATAAGGTTGAAAAGCGGCAAAGTTTCCCTTTAAGGATCTGTAGACACTCTCGCAATGAGTTAACACGCCAGAGGCATGTTTGCTACATGCTAAGATGTGGACCTGAAGCTGGCCACTTCTATTATTACTCTTACCAACAGTTCATGGCCTGGAGGTGTGGAAAAACAAAAGCAACGAATCCTGATGGTACTCTGGAGAGAGGGCTGGAGGACCCCCTGAGTCGTGGGTCAGACCTCTCGCCACCACAGTGCGTGTGTGCACTTGCGCATATGTGTGTGTGTGTGTGTGTGTGTGTGTGTGTGCGTGCACGTGTGTGCAACTTGGTGCCGGTCAGTGTTGTTTGTGTGTTACGCCTGTAACCCAATTTGCACTTGTGAGAAATGTCACATATGAGAGACAGAGAGAGACAGAGAGAGACAGAGAGAGACATGTCATCAAAGACGCGATGCATGAAAAAAAAATGAAAAAAGAAAGCATGACCCGGCTTGCCCGAGTCGCGCTGCCAAAGCGGCGACCGAAACTGACGTCGGCAGGCGAAACCTGGCGGGGCTGGGAGCCTGGGAATGGCAGGGTGCTGCCGCTGCAGAGAGCAGGCTGATAATGGCAGTCTCCAGGCTTCTAACTGACACACAGGCTGAGCTGGTCGGCACAGTCCCGGGCCCGCAGGTCCACACACGCAGCAGCAGCAGCAGCAGCACGGAGTAGCGAGGGAGGCAAACCGTTGACGGTGACAAAGTGGTGCACACGTCTTGTTGTGCACCACTTACGCAACACACTGCTGTGTCTGTGCTTGGGTGTGTGTGCTTGGTGTGTGTGTGTGTGTGTGTGTGTGTGTGTGTGTGTGTGTGTGTGTGTGTGTGTGTGGGGGGGGGTCTCTGTGTGTGTGCTTGTGGCCGTGCATGGGCGTGTGCGTGTGTGTGTGGGGGGGGGGGGTAGAGTAACATTTGACCAGTAATAAGGATCTATTAATAATAATAAGTCATATCTATTCATTGGGTATGCATTCCAAATCACATCTAAATCACATCCTAGTGGATTTTTGGGGCCTATGGTTACTTTTTAGAGTCAAACATGTTCTCATATTTATGCACCGGCTGTTTTGCATTGGCTGTGTTTGACGCACTGTAAGCATGAGCAACTAAACTGAACATTGTATTTTAACAATAATGAGCTATATAATTAACTTACAATAAGAGAAAAAACATTACTGAAACAAATACACACACACAAATAAACACTTTGAATGATCAATGTGTGTGTGTGTGCGCGTGTGCGTGCGTGTGTGTGTGCGTGCTCCCGATGCCAGCTCTGGGTTTGTAAAGGCCATTGTGTTGGCTCGCTGTAGTTTATCCAAGGGAGCGAGAGGAAGGTAAGGATAATCACCTGGCAATCTGAGAGACAAACGGTGTCAGCTCCGGAGGCTCGTACGCCCTGGCAAAGGCCCAGCACACGTAGCAGGCAGCGTCCCTCACGTTGGAACCCACGCTGCACGCGCCCCGTTTCTCGTCGTAGATCAGGGCCTTCAGGACCAGCGGGACCACTGGGTGGATTCACATGACACAGCATAACGAGTCAAGACTATTTTATCAGATCTGGATGAAGGTTACCAAGGTGTCGATGGAATTCTGCTTGTGGTTGGTTGTGTGATGAATTACATTCAAAAATAGCTTGGTTGAAGCGCAATAATTACAGAATAAATGACACTTATCACATACTAGGCTAATCCCCTAACATAGATTGTTATATATTTTATATATTGTCTTATATACCTTATAAAGAAAAACTGTTACAACGTCAATGCTAAACGCTAATATAATCAATAATCAACAATAATCATAATATGCATAGTGTTTTCAGATTATTACTACTACATACATTTACAACACGGTTAAAATTTTTTGAGAAGGTTTAATACACAAAGTGCAAAAGAAAAGTTTTTTCCTAATTCATAATCGTCATCATTTCATGGCTACATTTCAGACGTATAAAAGACAACGCTAACACAAGCGTTATCTAAGATTGCTAAGAGAGCCGGACAGGTGCCACTGAAATCCAGTTGTAACTCATACTAAATAAACCGTTAGTGTGAGTGCGAGCAGAGGCAGGCAGGCCAGTCCCACCCTTGTGTGTTCCTATGAAGTGCATGACGAAGCATGGGGGGGGGGGGGAGGCTACGAGAGAGAGAGAGACAGGCAGAGAGACTTTTGCCCAACATGTAAATTGTGGCTTGGGGCTTGACTAATATCAGGTGTATCAATGCTGCCTGAGGGCCCTGCTGTTTGGTCTGAGGCCCCGCCTCTTTCTGAGACAACACCTCAGACAGGGGAAGTCAGTCACACAATTAACCATCACCCGGTGGAGCGGACACACACTCACCAACACCAACACGGGTAAAAACACTCCAGACTCCGTCAGATATACCAAAAGTACATCCTATATGGAGAATATCCCTGGCTGCTGATCTTGGGAGAACTTCTCGGGGGAGGATAAACGCATTTGGAGAATCCTCACCGCACCAGCACAGCAGGTAAGATCAATAGCTTTTACCCGTCACGTACATCGTTTTAAAATCGCCAACACTCAACCAGTAGCCGTGTAGTCAAACACTTTGTCTGGGTATTTATGGACTAAGACTAACCCGTGCACCTGCTACCTGTGGATTCCAATTATCTGTACTTGCACTTTGGACTGGCAGGTACAGAAGACACTGTATTTTAGTTTTTGAACAGCTTTAAGAAGACGTGTAAATTCAAATTCAGTCGTACGCTTGTGTAGACAAACACACTAATCTTGTAATAATTGCATTGTTTTAAATTTTAATAAAATAATGTCACATGAGGAGACATTCCACCATGTTTGGTTTACTAAGGAAGGGAGTGGTTTTGAATGCCGCTGCACCCGGACAGAAACTTGAGCGACAGCTTCTTGCGACAGCATATGACAAGCAGGTTCCTCAGCAGCCCAAACGCCTAACTCACAGCCATAGGCGACGCTTCATTTCAAAGGCAAATTGAAATGCGTTGCAAGTAACAAGCAACTCACTCAAAAGCGCTAGAACCTATTGCTGCTTCCAACGGTTTCGTTACAGGTTCAGGGGTTCTTACCCACGCTGGCCAGTGCATCCTAGGGGCCTTTCCCAGGAAAGACTTCCCAACTTGGGAATACTCAGCCAGGATCGGGTACAGTGAGCTCATGATAGTCATGATGGATGGATGATAGTCAAACACATCCTGCAGATGTAGTCATGGGAAGCAGGTGGTTGCTGGTTCCCACGCCGACAGCATCAAGTGCAATAGGACCGCAAGAGAGGAGCGAGTCTGTACATGCCCTCCAGGTCTGCCTTCATAAGCGCCTAGCCTGCCAACCTGCCTGGTAGGCCACGCTGAACATTGAGGCAGATGCAACACATGATAAAGGGAACAGTCAACACTCAAGCTGACATGTCATGACACTTATCGCTTTCCACCGAACAAACCCGGCTACACTTGGGACACATGTATACATACCTATGCAAACACAGGTCATTTGCATACCGTCTAACAGTGCTTTTCA
This sequence comes from Trachyrincus murrayi, assembly GCA_900323305.1. Lineage (NCBI taxonomy): Eukaryota > Metazoa > Chordata > Actinopteri > Gadiformes > Macrouridae > Trachyrincus > Trachyrincus murrayi. The sequence continues at coordinate 58,956 of OOFB01020245.1, forward strand.
TATTTGACTATTTTCCTACGATTGATGCCCAAAAAAAAAGGTACACAGGAGTTTTTTAATAGATTAGCCCTGAGGGTGCAGGAATTGTGCAGTTAGGGATTTTGCCATCGTGGCAATTAAAGATGCACACTGAACAAATAACTAGTAATGTTGGCCACTCTCCACTAAACCAGTCAAACAACTCTACTCTGATATTCCCCCGCAGTCAAACCAGGTAGAATGTGCCACATGTCATTTTCAAATCAACATTGTTCTTTAGTTTGACAGGCTTTATATGAAAGGTAAAGACAATATCACTGTGAACATACAAATGCTTCAACCGCCACATCCACCTCTTGTCATTTCAGTGCACAAGACGTCGAGCAAAACATGGAAGTCGCCGTAGAGCGCAAGCCGAAGAGGCCCCACTACATCCCCCGACCGCCAGGGAAGCCCTTCAAATACCAATGTTTCCAGTGTCCCTTCACCTGCAACGAGAAGTCCCATCTCTTCAACCACATGAAATACAACCTGTGTAAAAACTCCATCTCTTTATTGTCACAAAAGGGTGGGCACGTGGCGAGACAGGCCAAACCCTTAGCCAAGAACACCTCTGCCGCCCCCGCAAATCCGAAAGACAGCCCGACCCCCCAGCCTGAAGTGGGGTCCGGCGGTCCTGAACAACAGGAATCCAAGGTGGAAGAACGGGCTAGTGGGGACGACAATGAGGAAGTAGACGTTGGCTGTAACAGCCCATTCCAGAAGGACAGCCCCAAGATCCTTAAGGCGGAGAAGGAGACGGAGAAAGACGAGAACAAAGAGGCTAAAGCTCTGTCACGCCCGTCTGCCTTCTCGCCAGTCACGCCTAACCGAGACACTTCAGAGGCGCTCGCTTCTCCTACACAGCAGTCAGAGGAACAGGCAGGGGCTCCCCACAATAACCATGCCTTCCCATGGACTCCCCTCCCAGCACCCATTCCCTTTAAGTCGTTTAGTTCTCCTATGGTTCCTCAGTATTCGTCTTATCTTCTCTCAGAGCACCCTCTGCTCTACTCCTCGTACTACCTTCCTGAGAACCACGGGGCCAACCCGGCCTCCTTCCGCTCAGACTTCCTGGAGCCCCACAGGCCCCTTGTTCCTCAGCCCATTACCCCGACGCACCCCTCGCTGTTCCCCCAATACCCATACAGGTACTGCCCATCGCTCCACCCGGGGCCCTCTCTCCATTACAACCTGTACAGATCCCATGAACTCTCCATGCCCATTCCTAGAGCCAGGTATCTCCCACTAGATTTGTATAACCCAGCCTTCGGGCCTAAGGGCTATGAGCTATATATGCACCAGCGCTCCCACAGTGACCCTCAAGGCAAGCCCGCAGAGGAGAACAGCAACGAGGAGCGAGGGGAGGAAAAGGCCCCCAGATTGAGTCCCGTAACTGGCTGTTCAGCTTCGGGGTCACCCGACAGGCCGATCCCTTCACATAACCTCCAGAAGGACGCCGAAGCTCCCCATTACACCGTCCTGGGTGAGCAACAATCAATGATCAACCGACCACAAAACACAGCTACGCCACTGCAACCGATACGAGCAGATATGAGCAAAGAGCACAATGAACAAGGCCTTCTCCCGTCGAGGCCTCTGCATGTAGACCAAAGGTACACAAAGCCCATTTATTTCCATTGAAAACAAATTTAACTGAGCTCAACAATGTCAAAGCACTTTTTCTTTTCTTTTTTACATGCGTTAACAGTTTTTTCCTTGTTTATTTTCTCTCTCCCTTTAGATCAACTGAAAACACGAGCCATTCATCCACCTCTCTTGCCGAGGAACACCACGGATCGCCGCCGGTGAATGAATACGAAGACAGCGGTCCGGAGCCAAGCATGGCGCCTCTTAACCTCTCCACAAGAGCCCAGGAGAAGGAAAGTGTTCCGTCCCACCGCCCCGGTGGCGACGACTGTCCCGACGGAGAGCAAGCCCGCGAGGAGGATCTTCCTCTGAACCTGAGCCTCAGAGCTTCACTCTGCGGCCAGGACCGGCACGCTGGTGCCCGGCCAAGTCCCGATACAAACTCGGATGGCGACGAGCCCAGCGACAGTCAGAGGCAGACCGCCGCGCTGGCCCTGTGTCAGCTCGCCAGTGCCAGCTCCTCGTATAGCGCCGCCGCCGCTTCTGCCGCCGCTGCCGCTGCCGCCATGATCAACAGCTCCGTGGAGAAATCCACAACAGACGTTCAACCGAGGGGCTCTCCCTGTTCCAAGCCGGTGGGAGGTAAGCCCAAGCCGGGGCAGACCACAAAGGACAGGGCGGTGAAGAGAAAACACAGCGTGCTGGCTGTGCAGAAATCAACCACCGGCCGCCACAAATCTGCCAAGAAAGCAATGAGGAGGAGGCCCAGTTGCAGCTAACCACCTATAAAAAACTCCATAGAGTTGAAGGGGAACTTTGCCGCTTTTCAACCTTATCTCTATCTCTCCGCATTAGGGACATCGTGTGAAGAACGCCTGCAGTTGATGCCGATGCTCTCTGTGTCTCTGAGTCGCAGCTCAGCGCAGATGCAAAATCTTACCCCAACTCCGTCATTTAACGTTAACGGAGTAACCTTGACTATCACCGTAGCAACACGTTTATCATAGATCAACCTTTCACACGAGAACAAATACTTCTTATGCACTGTGACCTATTGGATGGACTGTGACACAGACAGCAAGGTTGTCCATTGTCCACCTGTGAGGTGAACCACAGCACAAATATCCCCAAATGCACTGAGTTCATGTTGAAGGTAGCCGTATATGTGCAAAGTATATCTCACGCTGATTAATAAAGGACAAACACAAAAGAGGTGTTTATACGAGTTGTATATATAAATTACTTTTAAGGACATTATTGTTCTGTATGTATGTATATGAAAAGAACTGTTTATGGGGGTTTGCAAATACACAAAAAATATACAAAAAATGAACTGATTTAAAGTAAAAGATATGTGCTTTCTGTGTGTTTTACCATTTGCCAGTCTGGAGGGCAACAGTAAGCCCCTCCTGCCCAGCTCTGCTAACGCAAGGCACCCTCCATGCCAAGCGTTGTCAGTCTCCTGAAAGCTGAAAGGCACACACACACACAAACAAACAAAGACACAGACACACACACACACACACACACACACACAGACAAACATGCACGGATGCACACACACACACGCACGTGCACGCACATACACACAGAGAAAAGACGCACGCACGTGCACACGCAGACACACACACACACGCTGTAAGACACACAATTTTGACGCAAGTTTCTGTTACAAACAGCATCTGGGGTGAGGGTGGAAATAAGTGCTGAGTTATGTGTATGACATTAAGGAGGTGATTTACGGTGCACTAAAACATGTTCAACTGACTGATCGCACTACAGGCCGCAGAAGAGAGTCGCTGGCGTTCTCACCTGAAGCAGGCGAGCACTGATTCCACAACCTCGTCTGCCAGCTCCTTGGGCAGCCTGCCTGTCACCCTCCCAATGCTGAGGGTTAGAATGAACAAGACACAGACATGACCTTTTTGAGGCGAGACGTGAGCAAGTGTTGTTGAAATCAGACACAAGATGGAGGACTTAAGTAGGGAATAATCAGATGACAGTGTGTGGAAAAAGACCCGGCTTACCCCTTGGCCGCTGACCAGCGCACGATTGTTTCAGTGTCTTTCAGTCCCACTAGGAGTTGCTCTATTTAAAAACAAAATGATAACAAAACATGGGATGATAGAATATCACGGAATGCATGCAATGATTAAAAAGACAACGACAACAACAACAACAACAACAACAACAACAATAGGCCAGACAGACCGATGACCATCTCCACTTCCTCTGGGATGTCGTAGTCCTCTTCCTGATGCAGAAGCTCAACATCAGGGGTCCCGGGGGTCTCGGAGGCTGTGGTGGACTGGGCCATGGAGAGATTGGCTGCCAGGGAGCGGCTTCCTCGCTGGTACCTTCAGAACACATGGATATAAGATATATATATATATATACATATATATAAGATATGTATCTATATATGAATATATATATATATATATATATATATATATATAGATAAAAATAGATAGATTTTTTTGGAATGCATTTTAAAAACCTTGATGGCAAAAAGAACAATGTCTTATGTGCAATTTGCATTTGCTATGCTAAAATAATATACTGCGTTATTGTCATTGTGTTGTCTCTTCTATTCAAGTTGGGAAATGAGATCCTACTGTTGACAAATTATGATCCAGTATTAACATGTATCTAGTGATTCAATATACCCTGTGTGACAGTGATGGTAATGTGGGTGTACATATTGCAATGCTGAATAGAAATGTGATGAGTCGTGCAACCCTAGCTGCTAGCTTTGCAGCTGACCTCCATTTTGCCAGCCGGGGCTTGAGAAAGGTGAGGCCCAGTCTTTGGATCAGTTTGACGCCCAGCTTCCGCAGCATCTCGTGGTTGCTCTCCAACAAGCGCTTCTGATCCAGACACTGCAGCACTGTAGGAGCTGGGAACCAACACAAACAGGAAGTGAATACCTTCGAATGTGTTCAAACTACTAGAGCTACACAATCTCTAAGTACAGTATGTATGCATTGTGTAAAAGAAAAGCTCATATTAAACAGGGCCTGAAAATGTTAATATGAACCAAATTGAAACATTTGTGTGACAATATAGCAGTATTTACAATATAAATAGTTAAATAGTTAATAGTATAAATGGTTTAGTTGCAAGATCATTAAAATGGCACTTTCAAGCATACAGTATGTGCAATAATAAATTATTATTGTAAAGAATTGTGTTAAAACAAATATTGAATGGAAGATTTTGTCATGCAACTAAATATTAAGATATAATTACACTGAACACAATTAGCAATCATTTGAATTGCCTGCTCATTTCATTCCTTCACCCTGGGTTGTGATGCATTGAAGGCCAGTAAAACATAGTTTGTAAAAAGCAATGAGTGAGGTGAGTGTTCGCACGGGTATTAAGAGAGCACTCACCGTGCTGGAGGAAGTCATCTCGTTTGCCATGTTTGAAAAGCTGTGCCTAGGGACATGGAAGATACCAGTCAATCAGTGACACTGCATGAGACAAACCATCGTGGTGGTGGTGGTGCCAGTAGATCAAACCATTGTGGTGGTGGTGCTCCACTAGATCAAACCATCGTGGTGGTGGTGCCACTAGATCAAACCATCGTGGTGGTGGTGGTGCCACTAGATCAAACCATCGTCGTGGTGGTGCCACTAGATCAAACCATCGTGGTGGTGGTGGTGCCACTAGATCAAACCATCTGTGGTGGTGGTGGTGCCACTAGATCAAACCATTGTTGTGGTGGTGCCACTAGATCAAACCGTGGTGGTGGTGGTGCCACGAGATCAAACCATTGTGGTGGTGCACCACTAGATCAAACCATTGTTGTGGTGGTGCCACTAGATCAAACCATTGTTGTGGTGGTGCCACTAGATCAAACCATTATGGTGGTGGTGGTGGTGCCACTAGATCAAACCATTGTTGTGGTGGTGCCACTAGATCAAACCATCGTGGTGGTGGTGCCACTAGATCAAACCATCGTGGTGGTGGTGGTGCCACTAGATCAAACCATCGTCGTGGTGGTGCCACTAGATCAAACCATCGTGGTGGTGGTGGTGCCACTAGATCAAACCATCGTCGTGGTGGTGCCAGTAGATCAAACCATCGTGGTGGTGGTGGTGCCACTAGATCAAACCATCGTCGTGGTGGTGGTGCCAGTAGATCAAACCATCGTCGTGGTGGTACCAGTAGATCAAACCATTGTGGTGGTGGTGGTGGTGCCACGAGATCAAACCATTGTGGTGGTGCACCACTAGATCAAACCATTGTTGTGGTGGTGCCACTAGATCAAACCATTGTTGTGGTGGTGGTGGTGCACCACTAGATCAAACCATTGTTGTGGTGGTGTCACTAGATCAAACCACCGTGGTGGTGGTGCCACTAGATCAAACCATTGTGGTGGTGGTGCCACTAGATCAAACCACCGTGGTGGTGGTGCCACTAGATCAAACCATTGTGGTGGTGGTGCTCCACTAGATCAAACCATTGTGGTGGTGGTGCTCCACAAGATCAAACCATTGTGGTGGTGGTGGTGCACCACTAGATCAAACCATTGTTGTGGTGGTGCACCACTAGATCAAACCATTGTGGTGGTGGTGCACCACTAGATCAAACCATTGTGGTGGTGGTGCTCCACTAGATCAAAAGGTCAATAGCGCCAGCCACAGTTGGCTAATGCTCAAAAACAATTCCATGTCATATGACTAATAATGAAATACAGCCATGAAAATCTACACTTAAAAGTTCCCTGTCTCCACAAGTCCCTGTGTTTAACACATTTTTGAAAACCTTTTTTAAAACACTAAGAAGAATTAGGAATGCAAGGGAGTATGCAAGTATAAACCCTGCAGGCCTGCAGTCTGAACACACAGAGCCAGTTTTGCATGCCCTGGGCACCAAGATGGCCGCACCCAGTTTCAGCTCACAGATGTGACGCACTAGGAGACTGTTTGAAAACATGAAACACAAGTTTTTTTTTCACGCTGGCAATAGGACTAGTATTCATCTGCGAGAAGGGGATGTGTTACAAAGATTATCTGACTGTGGGTTTGGTGAGATTGCACTGCATCGTTAATGATGACTTGGCAGAATGAAATACCAAGAGTTGGTTTCATGTGTCACCTAAGGAGACAGTGTTTTACGGAACGGTCAATCGATTCATAGTGATTCAGTTCCATGCAACCAACACGAGATGCAAACAACAAACAATATAACACGACACAAATCACTTGTTTCTGCCGGCGGCAACAGCACAGCAGGTGCCCTGTACACCTGCCAAAACCACATAAAGCAACTGTGTCAAACATAGCAGGCGTGCCAATCACCCTCTGCAGGAGGTGTGCATGCCCAAACAGTAAAACAGTATGCACGCACGCACGCACACGCACACACACACACACACACACACACACACACACACACACACACACACCTCTCCTCTGTTATTATCCCCTCCAGACCGGAGCAGGCTGCTCCCCCGCTGC
>OOFB01020248.1:2500-10004 GCA_900323305.1 Trachyrincus murrayi
CAGTGACAGACCACTGAGGAGGAGGAAGGAGAACAGAGATTGCATTCTATCGAATCCCCCCCCTCTCCCCCCTCAGGTTTAGCATTTGTATTAGCATGAGTATTATTATTCGGTTTAGCATTAGCATTAGTATTACTCTTAGGTTTAGCATTAGCTTTAGCATTAGTGTTAGGTTTAGCATTAGCATTAGTATTGATAATAGCATGAGGATGATCAGCTATTCCAAAGTAATATTGTTGCATAAAGCAGACAACCTGTTTGAAGTTAATTCTGAAGTCTATCAGAGCTGGATGCTAGATGTATTTATATATTGACGTTTAACATGAACGCCACAGTGTGACCCCAGGGGGCCTCGGAGCTGGCTGAATGCCTGTGTTTGTTTTCCAGGAGCGGCCACGCCCTCATGGCCTTCATGCTGTCCCGGCAGGAGGGGAAGCTGAACCGCCAGCAGACCATGGAGCTCGGCCACCACATCCTCAAAGCCCACATCTTCAAGGTAACAGCATAGGGAACGTTAGATACACTACAACACTCCTGGCTGTGTGTGGGTGTTTTACTGATGAGATGATAGTATAGTGGAACATAAGATGGGGATGTGATATGGGTTGTGCTTCATCCATTTTTGTGTGTGTGTGTGTGTGTGTGTCCTCCAGGGTCAGAGTAAGAGGACAGGTATGTCCTCCAGTGTCCTCCAGGCTCTCTGGATCAGCTGCAGCGCAGATGGCCTCTCAGCTGCCTTGTCCTCCCTCAGGAACCTGTACACACCTAACGTCAAGGTACACACACACCTAACTTCAAGGTACACACACACACACCTAACGTCAAGGTACATACACACACCAAACATCAAGGTACATACACATACCTAACATCAAGGTACACACCTAATGTCAAGGTACACACACACACACACACACACACACACCTAACATCAAGGCATATCACCACACCTCCGCCCTGAGTGCTTCTTAATACCACTGATGGGGACGGTGTGTGCATGTCTGTGTGCGTGCATGTGTGTGTTCGTGGATGCGTTCTCTCAGGGTGATGACTGTTAGCAGCCTAGCTGATGGATGTCGCCACGGAGACGAAAGATGCTTGTGTGTCTTCCTCCCCAGTCGTTAGTCTGATCTGTCTCCTCTGCAGGGAGGATAAGGCCCCCCAGAAATGACCCCCCCGGCTGAGATGAGCAGTCATTTAATAAACAGAAAGGCCACGCTAATGGTGGCGCCAGGAAATGTTATTTATTTATTAGGTTCTAAATACTTTGGATCATTCTAGCGCCGTGTTTACCTTCCACTCTGCTCTCCAAAGAGGAGGAAGACACGTTGGCCTTTACACTGAGTGATGGCTTCTAGCTTCAAGCCACATGATGCTACATTAGCATTAGCATCACAGTGGGGTCTCATGACTTGTCAACCTCTCTCTCTCTCTCTCTCTCTCTCTCTCTCTCTCTCTCTCTCTCTCTCTCTCTATCTCTATCTCTATCTCTCTCTCTCTGAAGTATCTTTAACTAGCGCGCACACATATCTCACATACACTTGGTGTGTGTGTGTGTGTGTGTCTTGAATATTCTCTCTCTCTTTCTTAAGTATGGCATCGGTCATGCAGCTACAGTTCTGTCCTGGGAACTAAATCATGTAAATCATCAGTACATCCTGCCTCCTGATCTTACGTTAATTGCTCTTTAACATCATATCGCCATCACTGTCAAACCTATACTTCAGTTTGCCATCAATAGGATCAAAATAATCCTAAAAATTTTGTTTGTTGTTTGTAACTTCCCGTTCCTGTCGATTGGACCAATCAGGTGAGTCGGCTGTTGATGCTGGGCGGGGCCAACGTGAACTACCGTACGGAGGTGCTGAGCAACGCCCCAGTGCTGTGTGTCCAGTCCCACCTGGGCCACCTGGAGATGGCCGCGCTGCTGCTGGAGTTTGGCGCTGGCGCGGACGTGGTCTCGGAGAACGGCATGAGCCCCCTCTGCTTCTCGGCGGCCGCCGGCCACCTGGGCCTCGTCAGCCTGCTCTGCATGAGGGGAGCTAAGGTACTCTCCTCGTCTCTTACAGACTGTACTCTCCTCGTCTCTTACAGGCTGTACTCCTCGTCTCTTACAGGCTGTACTCTCCTCGTCTCTTACAGACTGTACTCTCCTCATCTCTTGTGAAGTAAATGATTTAATTGAAATGTAATTTTGAATGAGTATATATTTGGATAGCTCAGTATCTGGGGTGTAGAAACCTTAGTCCTCCAGCGTGTGACCGGACGCTGTGTTGTGCAGCTGGAACACGTGGATAAGGGAGGACAGTGTGCTGTTGTCCACGCTGCGCTGCGAGGCCACGCTGAGGTGCTGCAGTACCTCCTGGAGCTGGACTGGACCCCCGGGGACCAGCAGAACCACGCTGGACACAAGAGCAAAGCCCTGCAGCAAGCCCTGGTCGCGGCCGCTAGCATGGGACACACACAGGTCAGCCCACACACAGTGTGCGTCCCACCCATGGGACGCACACACACACATAATGGCTGACCTCTCTTGCTCCAGTTAGACATGTGAAGGAGTTCCTCTTGTTCTCACCACTGCTAGCATACAGCGCTAGGTGGACCCCACTTAACCCAGCCAGTAGATTAGCAGTTAGCCGGGTCGCGACCCCCTGGCCTGGCCCTGTACACCGCTGAACGCTAACAGTAATAGCTCTCGACCCACATCACAGTAAAGCTCTGCTGAGGCCAGAGGTAGAAGCCCTTCAGATGGGTCACTAAACACCATGGTATCTCTAGGTACTCCATGTATCACCTGATACAACATCTAACTTCACAGCTCCAGTTCTTCACTGGGTGAAAGTGGCTTCGCTGGGCTCCTCCGACACACAGTTGAAATTATTTCAACTTTGACCGCGGCGCGTCGCGTGACGTAACACGCCAACCAATAGATTTGCAGTACAGTCCAAGAAGACAGAATGTTTTAAGCTGTGGTGATTTTGTGTTTTAAACTTGCTGTGCTGGAGAACACAACGCAGACCTAGCAACGCTGTGTCCCACTGTGTCTCAAGTGAATGCATCTTTACCTGCTCACATGTCAGAGCTCTCTCTCTGAGTGTGTGTGTGGTGGCTGGTTTAACATGTGGGCCTCAATCACTCAATGCCCCAGAGTCTAATCAGCCTGACTCAGACCAGGTGAGGCTGCTTAAACCAGCCACCAACCACACACACTCCTGCTGCTGTGTAACTCCTTCTCAAGGTTTATTTGATGTCTTATTAAAACCATTAATCAAAGGTTTGTGTTTGCCAGGTGGTGCGGGACTTGCTGGCGTTGACCAATGAGCATGCGGTGCAAATGGACAAGTACGACACACTGTGGGGAGAGACAGGTACGTGATGTCATCTGTTCCGTCTCGTCTCCCTGCTGTTCCCTGTGTCTGGACCCTCTGGTCTCCACCCTGCTCTGTGGTGCTCTCATAGTGCAAGACCCTCTGGTCTCCACCCTGCTCTGTGGTGCTCTCACAGCAAGCTGAAGTACAGAGTCGGACTAACTTTACTTGTCTGTTTTACTTCCTGGTAACTGCTGTTCTTTGCTTCCACATATTTTCGTAAACATTGATTTTTGTTTCACTTCCCCTAAATGGCATCTGTTCTTTTCTCTTTACACACGCTTGGCCTTCGCTCTTAATTTAACAGTTACCCCACATTTAGACAATCAAACACTTTGGCGAGCGATGCCTCAGCACAGCAGCAAAATGTTATTGATGGAACAAGCTCTGAATGATCAATTCTGATCTCTGGTGGTTCGGTTGATGTCTGGGTATAATTGGTGAACATTTCAAAGATTTTGAAAGTTTTGTTCAGTTTCCTTCCTGATATCGGAGGACTACTAACTTTGGGAGAGGAGATGTGGGCTCTACCTAATGAGAACAAAAGCTATCGACTGGAGAAGAAGAAAGCGACATGGCGTTTAAAAGTTTCCTGGAAACGTAACCAAGGAAGCAATATTGATAAAATGAGGCGCTGGTGGATACATCACTAACTGGGCTAAAATTATATTGTAATTTTATATAATATTATATGTATTGCAAATTCAGAAATAACGGCTAGACTGACCATGTATCTGAACAAGTGTACCGACAGTCCTAAGTGGTATTACTTTTTACTTTCAAATTTTTAATTTAGAAAGTAAAAAGTTTAACCCCAAGGCACACACCGTGTGTGTTACCTCTCATGGGGCTGGACTCAGAAGCTGCCCAGAGTGCTCCTCCCTCAGACCTCCCTCTCTGAACCACTGGAAACGTCGGCCACGGTGGTAATGGAGAGGAGCTGGGCTGGCCCCTCGGTCTCCTGGAACACAATAAGCTACATATTCACATCTCCTCCGGCCCACCTGCCAGCCCAGAGAGGGCCTTGTGATGATGAGGTCTCGACGGCCTCGAGGGGGAGAACAGCCGTTTTCTGAGTAGCCATAATGGCTTGTGTGTGTATATGATAAACACAAGCAGAATGGTTGAGTCACTGTTATTACTCAAACTGTTTTTCATGTTTTTTTTCGTACAATTCATTATGCGGAATTGTTAATCTGACCTTGTCTCAACCTGCAGTCTAAAGACAGACATACAGTTTGAGATTTGGACCTGAATAATTGGACCTGAAATGATTCCCTCAGTAAAGACAAGCAGTCTCAGGGAAATATTCATATTTCATATTTAAAATTCACTGCAAAATAACATTTCTATGCAAATAGGGCCAGTGTGAGTCTCATGTTTGAATAGAAGCAAGATTGGATTCCACAGCCGTCAAAGCTCAGTGAAAAGCCCTGCTGAGAATACTAGAGCTGGACTACCTAGAACTGGACTACCTAGAGCTGGTCTACCTAGACCTGGTCTACCTCTACCTAGACCTGATCTACCTAGAGCTGGACTACCTAGAGCTGAACTACGTAGACCTTGTTTACCTAGAGCTGAACTACCTAGACCTGGTCTACCTAGAGCTGGACTACCTCTTGGCTACTTCATGTTTTTTGGAATGTAGTATTAATGTAATATTATTAATGTAGTATTATTAATGGTGTATTATTCATGGAGTATTATTCGTCTAGTAATATTAATGTAGTAATATTAATGTAGTATTATTAATGTATTATTATTGATGTAGTATTATTAATGTATTATTTATCTAGTAGTATTCATGTAGTAGTATTTATCTAGAAGTATTAATGAAGTATTGTTCATGTAGTATTGTGTCAGCGTACTTCCCCCCCCCTGTTTAAAATGCGGTAGCGGCTTGTCGCTAGGAGCGCTGCATGCCGTATGAATGAAAGAAAATAGCTTTTTTGCCTTTCATGAAACATAATTTTATAGATATATGCAGACTTGTGTGTAGCTGTAATGGAAAATGGCAGAAACCAACGAAACGCATGTCAGTGTAACAAGAGGATCAGAAAACTCTTCTGGTTGCTTGTATGATATTGCTGGAATAATTATGACACTATAATTACACTTGTACTAAATCTGCACAAATGTGCTCTTGAGCTAAAGAAAGACACTTCTCATTTACATGAAGATGGATTAATTATACTACTCTTACTGCTGCTGGTACGGGCGGACCTGCCCAACCGGATCGAAACCCCCCCCTTCCCACATGTGGGCTAGGGATTGACAGATAGAACTGCTCCAGCCAAACCTCCCGAAATGTATTTAATAATGTATTTAACAAGGTATTTAATGTATTTAATAATGTATTTAATAAGGTATTTAATAATGTATTTAATAAGGTATTTGATAATGTAATTAATAATGTATTTAATAAGCCATATACGTACAACATGATTGTTTGCTCAATCGTGAAAGAGCACCTTTATATTATTCACTTCTTTCCATCACACCACACGTAGCCGGCCACCGGGCCGTTCAGATGCGATGTTTTCTCCTCGTTTCTTCTGCAATTACAGCAGGAATCCATTTCAACGATATGATCTGTTTCTGCAGCTTCAGGATATAAATGTTTCATAGCCGGGCCTGAGGGAAGCATCGTAGCACTGTCTCTTGCTGCCCCACCACAGCCAAGATAAAGAACACTCTGATGCTGGCAGGGCTCCCATCAGAGGTGGTACCGCTACACAGCAAAACACTTTAGTACACACACATACACACACACACAGAGGCTCACTGTTCACTGGAAGTCGTCTTCTATTCTAAGATGCTTTTAACTGACTAATTATTTTATTCACTAACGTCCTAATTAGCAGTTGTACCACTTTCACAGTCTGTGTGACATTAACGGTTCATGTATGATGTCTGGAGGTTTGCTGCGGGGGTCCTGGGAGAACTGTATGGCTTTAGCTGGTGTTTGTCTGTCTAATCTGTTTATCGAACCCCAAGCAGGACTTTGTGTTTCTTATTTTCTGGACGTGATCATGTGACAGAAGTAGGTGAGATACGTCCATGTCCCATGTGTCCCGTGTGTGTCATGAACTCATTCAGGACAAGTGAAGCCACTTCTGCTGGAGAGTTTAAAGAGCTAGTGTGTGCTCTGTCCTACATGGAGATATCTCCATGTAGTGATGCAGCAGATGGAGGCTGGGCTGAGATCAGCTCCATGCAGATGGATGGGTTCAGGTCACCCTCGGAGCTCACGGAGCCTCGGTGAGGTGAATCATGATCGTCGTGTTCCTCCCAGTGTGGATCTGAGAGGATCTGGGTGTTTTTCAGGCTGCTAATGCTATTTTAAGACCCATCTGCCACCCTCAACAAACCTCACAGTTAGTTTTGTTTGGCTTTCTGAGGAACGTTTTTGGTACGAGAGATTCAGGGTCATTTTTGTGTTTTGCCATTAATGAGTTTCAGTTAAGTTTATTTGTTGTAACAGAATAATGTGCAGATAAGGAAGGGTATTTGTGTTGTTTTTTTTGTCTAATGCTCAAATTAAATATTCAAGCAAATGTAAAAATGTAAAAGTAATAACGATGATTATTGTTACTTGCAGCACCTGGTCTCAGCACTACTATAATGCTAATGTGTGATGCTATAATAATGCAGTTATAATACTATACTGACGCTAACGTAGTAATGCTAAAACTTATGGTGCTCTGTTGACCAGCGCTAACTAAGCTAACTAAGCTAACCAAGCTAACCATGCTACTTTGTGTCCCCAGCCCTAACGGCGGCCGCGGGGCGGGGGAAGCTGGAGGTGTGTGTCTTCCTGCTGGACGAGGGCGCCACGGTGCAGCAGGCTAACCGCCGCGGGGTCGCACCTCTTTTCTGTGCTGTCAGACAGGGACACTGGGAGGTGAGCTCTCTCCCCCTTCTCTCCCATACCCCCTCTCTCCCCCTTCTCCCCCTCTCTCCCCTTCTCTCCCATACCCCCTCTCTGCCCACTTCTCTCCCATACCCCCTCTCTCTCCCCTTCTCTCCCATACCCCCTCTCTCTCCCTTTCTCTCCCATACCCCCTCTCTCTCCCCTTCTCTCCCATACCCCTTACCCCCTCTCTCCTCTCTCCCCTCTCTCTCCCCTTCTCTCC
>OOFB01020249.1:8167-18873 GCA_900323305.1 Trachyrincus murrayi
ATAAAAAATTTTTTTTTTTTTTTAAAAAAAAAAAAAGGGGGGGGGGGGGGGGGTTTGGGGGGGGGGGGGGGGGGGGGGCTATTGTCTGAATTAGTTTGCCTGTGTGTGTGTGTGTGTGTGTGTGTGTGTGTGTGTGTGTGTGTGTGTGTGTGTGCGTGCGCCAGAATTTGGAGTTCATGTCATCCCAGATGACACAAATCGGACATTAGATTAACATCTGAAGTCTGATGGCAGACCAGGTCAAACCAGGTGTGAATGGAGCATTTCACTTTCTTTCGCTTCAAATGTGTTGTTTGCTTCATCTCTCTCTCCTCTTGCTTCATCTCTCTCTCCTCTTGCTTCATCTCTCTCATCTTGCTTCATCTCTCTCTACTCTTGCTTCATCTCTCTCATCTTGCTTCATCTCTCTCTCATCTTAGATGATCTATTTCAGCAGTCATCTGAGCCTTCACTCTCCAACGCCCAGCCTAGCGCCTACACAGGCAGTATCTAACGCCCAGCCTAGCGCCTACACAGGCAGTATCTAACGCCCAGCATAGCGCCTACACAGGCAGCCTCCAAGCCCAGCCTAGCGCCTACACAGGCAGTATCTAACGCCCAGCCTAGCGCCTACACAGGCAGTATCTAACGCCCAGCATAGCGCCTACACAGGCAGCCTCCAAGCCCAGCCTAGCGCCTACACAGGCAGCCTCCAACGCCCAGCCTAGCGCCTACACAGGCAGCCTCCAATGCCCAGCCTAGCGCCTACACAGGCAGCCTCCAATGCCCAGCCTAGCGCCTACACAGGCAGTATCTAATGCCCAGCCTAGCGCCTACACAGACAGCCTCCAACGCCCAGCCTAGCGCCTACACAGGCAGTATCTAATGCCCAGCCTAGCGCCTACACAGACAGCCTCCAACGCCCAGCCTAGCGCCTACACAGGCAGTATCTAATGCCCAGCCTAGCGCCTACACAGGCAGCCTCCAATGCCCAGCCTTGCTCTGGAGCTGGCGCCCACGCTTATCATGGACATGGGGCTCAACCCTTTAAATGGGGAGGTTTACTTTTCATCCTCCTAACCCTAAAAACACTGAAATTCTAATTATTTTTAACAAACATGATGCCACATTAAGCCACCAGAGGACAGTACACACACACACACACACACACACACACACACACACACACACACCAAAGAGGTGTTTGTAAGTGAGAGCAGTTGACAAGTTGCCAAGGAGCCAAGCAGCTGTTGAGATGTAAGAGAAGACTTCCTCTGCTGATACTAAACAGACTAAAATAAGAAGCTATGCTGGCTTTGTATGCATTGCTTGGATGGGTTGGTGTGTGTGTGAGATTTAATCTCCAGATGATCTGAGGGATAAATGTCATCTCTGTTGGCAGTGAGAACTCTCATGCAGTGACACACACACACACACACACACACACACACACACACGGAGATAAGAGTGGTGTGCTCTTCTTGTATGTTAGACAGCTGCTGTCCTCTATCCAGGGATACAAACCTCTAACCCAGTGTGTTCTTATAAAGACCTAGCTAACCCAGTGTTCTTATAAAGACCTAGCTAACCCAGTGTGTTCTTATAAAGGTCTAACTAACCCAGTGTGTTCTTATAAAGACCTAGCTAACCCAGTGTGTTCTTATAAAGGCCTAGCTAACCCAGTGTGTTTTTATAAAGGTCTTTCTGGATAACTGGGATTAAAGAACACAGGATTAAAAAACATCAGTCTGAACAGGAAAAAACACAACATTCACCCTTCATGTCACTAGACAGTCAGCTTGGAGATAAGAGGAAACCAAAATGTGGGGGGAAAACACACATAGACACACTATAGCCCCATGTAATATGCTATGTTACTGGGTCAGATAGACACACTATAACCCCATGTAATATGCTATGTTACTGGGTCACATAGACACACTATAACCCCATGTAATATACTATGTTACTGGGTCACATAGACACACTAAACATGTAATATACTATGTTACCGCATCACACATAGACACTATAGCAATAAAAAATAATAGGAGCCTACACAACTTTGGTGGAACTTATGGCAACGTCATGTTTTGCGTGCGGTTCGGTGTTCCTTGTCAGTTTTCTCTTCACTCCCATGCAGTTCCAAAGTGTCTACATAGGCAAATCTAGCTTCCAGGCTTAAAACATCTGACACCCTGTCCAAAAATATCAAACATACATATATGATGTAAAAGTTAAAGGGGAACTTCGCCGCTTTTCAACCGGCTTTGTATCGTTTCAATGTGGGTAGTATATGCAAATGAACAATGTCTACCATGCCTCCATGTTGCCTGCACCCAGAACTCCTCGCTACTTTTGTCCGCCGGATGACACAAATTTTACCCCAACTCCGCAAGATTTGGCATCTGTGCTGAGCTGCGCCCCAGAGACACAGAGAGCATCGGCAACAACTGCAGGCGTTTCTCATGCTATATCCCTAATGCGGATAGAGAAAGTTCCCCTCTAAGTGTCTGATTGTGCATATACCAAACATTGTTTTGCTGATCAGCGCTGTGGTCAGGACTGTGTGGGGGTGTCCGTGGTACGCTTGATTGACATCTACCTAGCCTCGCCTTGTTCAAATAATCTTCTTTACGTTAGCTGTAACGACGAACCCAAAGTATAACATGGACACACCGTCCGAGAAGTATACAGAAAGTCAGTATTTGCATTGCAATAATAACCATGAAGTAATGAATAAAAAACGACAAGCTATGAATCATTATACAAGTTTATTTGTCATAGTTAGTTGCCATATCACCGTATCCTAAAGAAAGTCTCCAGTACACATCGGTCCAACATGGTGTTGAGTGTTTCAAAACACACTCGCTGAGCTTCAATCCTGTCCACGTTCTCATAGTACATCCATGGTCGGTCACAGTTGATAAAGGAGATTGCGCCAGGTCGCTTTCATTACAGCAAGTAAATATTCTGCTGTGTTTGGTTTGCACACGCTTCCACAATACATCAGCCGGCGGGTCTGTCGTCTTCTGTAGCTGTAGCTTATTAGTTAAAATCAAAACACGGATTTGCCTCATCAGGGGCTTCAACACAAAAAGTATCAACAGATATGCCAACTTCCTGTCGCAGTGAAATCCAGCCAAGTAAGTAAATTAAGATTTAGCTAAATGATTTATGTGCTGATTGGATGCATTTCAAATAAAACTTGTATTCAATTGCATAGATGTGATAGAAGCACACAGGTTTACTGGCTGAGGACTGAGGGCATATAGGTAGTGTGAGATGAGATGCACAGTTCATAGGTTATGCCATCATCTCTGTCAAAATTCTTCTGTAAGTTGTCCATTAATCAACGATTTACACATTCAACATCTACATAATAGAGTAGAAATTGCAAATAATGAAATACAACAATAAACAAGATCCAGGCATCGGGGAAGTATTTGTTACAGAAGAACAGAAAAGCTTCAAACCGTTACAAAGCACACAGTAGCCACCTGTGTGCCAGGTCCCAATGTGTGTGAAACAGTAACAGGAGTGGAGTTAGCACTCTTTCCCCAAGGTGCACATGCTGTAGTGTTCAGACGGAGTATGTTAGCACTCAGATTATGTGTGTTCAGTGTTAATGCTGTAGTGTTCAGGCGATGGACTCGTTCGGTGAGTCTGGTGGAGTGCAGTGCAGGACCATCTCATGATGGAGTTCTACGGCAGCCAGAAGAGGAGATTCATTGGTAGCACCCGTCGGAGGCGTGTCTTGATGATTGTCCTGCTGCAGTCCATCTCCATACAGCTCTCCTATTCGCTGATAGATAAGTCCCTGAGATTCAGGTGCTTGCTGTGTGTCCGTGTGTCCGTCCGTCTTCTCTCGGTAAGTGTACGACGCCTGGTGCACCGTTCTCAAGAACAAGTGCTTCCTGAATGCCCTCTGAATGACCGTCGCTGCAACGTCTTCCTGTTTCCTCTTCAGAGTGCTACTGATAGGCTCATAGGACACCTGTCATCACAATGTTATCATCATCATCATCATCATTATCTTTAGTATTAGTATATTATTATATTATTATTATCATTAGTATTATGAGTATTAGTTTATTATTATGATAGTATTATTATCATCATTAGTATTATGAGTAATAGTATATTAGTATATACAACCCCCACCCACATCCAATAGAAGCCCATTCAACATCAAACTCCACGTTAGCTAACGTGGAGTTTATATATATACCTATATATATACCTATATACCTGTATATATATATACCTATTGTTATATATATACCTATTGTAGATTTTTTAAAATAATTTAAGATGCTGTAGGTAAGATTTAAGAGCTATAATTTGAGTGTAATTTCTTATAACTGCCATAGCCATCCAGCTATTAGTGAGTGAAATGCACCTGCCTCTTTTGATTTCATTCCTGAGCTCATTTCTGACCAATCAGGGCATCTCTTCCTTGATTCTTTAGGGGAATCCATCTTGGCTGTCACTTCTCAATGATGGAGAAACGTAGGGAGGGAGGGAGCAGAGAGGGAGGGGACTTTTTTTTGGTTACGTTTCAAAATCTTGTTCTCTTCCGCCCTTTTCTGCTCTCTCTCTTTGCAACTCTCATATCTTACCTACAGCAGCTTTAAAACATATTCAAATAAATTCTGAAATGTATAGGCCTAGTAAAGCAATGTAGGAAAGTGTCATTTGTTTACTATAAATAATATTAATATAATAATTTACATTTAGGAAGTAATAAATCACTGTGGAACTTAATGATTTCATATCAAACTAGCATGGGCTAGCCTAGAGGTTAGGGTTAGTTAATTGATGAGAGAACTGTGCAGATTGGTGCTGTGAAAGATAGCAAATCAAATCAACCTTGGAGGGGTTGTTTGCCATGAACTTCTCTTCCATGCTCGCTTTGAGGGCATCCATTCCTTCCGAATCGCCCAGAACCTAAGCACAATAGAGGAAAAAACCATATCAATACACAATGGTATTTAGGAGAGGCACGTAACGATTAAACGATTAAAAGCGAGAAAAACTGAGAAAAAAATCGGACAAACAAAATCGCGTCAACCATATCAGTTTGGTTAAACTGATTTATTCGCAGGCTAGAGCCGCCAAAAATCGACCTTGGTGCCAAAAAATCACAACGAATAATCGTGTTCAATGTAAAAGGACCTTTAGGCAGTGAGGTTAGGAGTAGAGTTAGGGTTGGGTTAGGGACAGTTTTTAGGAAGCTAGGGTAAGAGTTGGCGTTAGGGACTTTTTAGGAAGCTAGGGTTAGAGTTAGGCCTCGTCCACACATATATGGGTATTTGTAAAGACCTAGTATTTTCTCTGCGTTTTGACCTCCCGTCCACACCAAAACGGTGTTTCAGGTCAGCTTTTGAAAAACTCCTTCCAGGGCGGAGATTTTTCAAAATGACATTTTCTGTGTATTCGCATGGACCGGTGAAATGGAGGTTTCGCAAAACGATGACGTCATAACCTCGATTTACACATGCCAATTGTTTCACACATTGAGCATGCACTGTTTTTTTAAACGCCTAAAAGCTCTGGAGCTGATGCCGTTAGGCTGCTGCCTAACCTTATCATGGATATAGGGCTTTAGGAAGTGAAGTTAGGGTAGGAGCACCAGAAGGATATCCAGACAGTATATCTTGTCCCCAGGGACCAGTAGCATGGTTAGGGGTAGGGTTTGGTTAGGATTAAGGTAGGGTTAGGGCAGGAGATTACCTGGGCAGTGAGCACCAGAAGGATGTCCAGACAGTGTACCTTGTCCCCAGGGACCAGGGTTAGGGTAGGAGATTAGGGTTAGGGTAGGAGATTACCTGGGCAGTGAGCACCAGAAGGATGTCCAGACAGTGTACCTTGTCCCCAGGGACCAGAGTTAGGGTAGGGTTAGGGTAGGAGATTAGGGTTAGGGTAGGAGATTACCTGGGCAGTGAGCGCCAGAAGGATGTCCAGGCAGTGTATCTTGTCCCCAGGGACCAGGGGCAGGTCCATGTTGATCAGCTTCATGCCATTTGGTTTAGGAATTCTCAGGGGATCCTTAAGCGTGTCACAGAAATCTGATAACACACTGAGTAGTGTGTTGAATGAATAGCATAAAACATTAGACAATATATGGGTTAAGAGAATACTAATACTAACAAACCCTAACTAGTGTATGGGGGGTTAAGGAGAATAATAACCAACCCTGACTATTGTATAGATTGTGACCTACCTGTATTGTATAAATTGTGAGGCATCAGGATCAAACTTCTCCCATGTTTCATAAAACATTTCAAAGTCATCCTCACACAAGGGGTCCGCGCTCTCTTCTGTTGCCACGTTGAAGTTCTCCAGGATGATTGCAATGTACATGTTCACCACGACTAGGAACGACATGATGATGTAACTGCAGAAAAATATGATGCCCAGTGCAGGGCTTCCACAGTTCCCCCTGACGTCCGTCCCTGGGTTTTCTACACCTGGGTCACAGTTTGGAGGACTGTTCAGGATAGGACTGAGCAGCCCATCCCAGCCAGCTGACGTGGTGATCATAAACATGCAGATGATGCTGTTTCCAAAAGTCTCAAAGTTAAACATGTCATTGATCATTGCTTCTTTCTTCACGTAGGCGAAATTTGACATGCCGAAGATAGAGAATATGAACATGATAAGGAAAAGGAGAAGACCAATGTTAAACAGGGCGGGAAGTGACATCATGAGAGCAAACAGGAGTGTGCGGATGCCCTTGGCACCGCGAATGAGACGGAGGACTCGACCGATGCGGGCCAAGCGAATAACGCGGAAGAGCGTCGGAGACACAAAGTATTTTTCTATGATGTCAACAAGGAGAAGACCTGGAGAAAAGGAAAGAAAAGGCCATTACTACTATAAAACAATAAAACAATTTAATCTGATTATTCACATATGACCAACATGGACAGCGACATTTAGGCAGCAGGTTGGTTTTAATTAGAGCTAACCCTGCGCTTTGGATAAAAGCATCTACAAAATGTTGTGCTTTCCCTGAGTTTTTAGTCATTTTTATTACATTTTGATATACCTGAAGGTATTGCTGATTAATAACACTACAATATACAAGAACATTAATAACCAACCTAAGATGGAGAGAATTACAACCACAAAGTCAAAGATGTTCCATCCAGAAGAAAAAAAGTGTTGCCTGAGCGCGATGAGCTTCAGACAACATTCCGCGGAGAAGACAACGATGAAGGCCAGATTGACCCAATACAGAATTTCTTCCTTCTCAGGACTCTGTTCATCTGTTTCCACCATCATGGTCACCATGTTGAGACAGATCAACACCATGATGAAGATGTCAAAAAACTGCTTTGTAACCAAGTCAAAAACCACACCTTGGAACATATTCTGAAACACAAGACAAGACCTTGTGTGAATAACATGATGGATTAAGGAAAGTGTATGTTGATACAGTTGAGTTAGTGGGAGGTAGCTAGTATGTTGTCCATATAGCTTTGTGGCTAGTTGTTACTACATGCTGCATAACATACCGTTGGCCGGGGCACAGGTTTCTGAGGTTTCTTGGAGCCGAGTTTCTTCATGGCGTTGTAGTATTTCTTCTGCTCCTCTGTCATAAAGATGTCTTTTCCTCCCAGGTAAAAAGACACAAGAACTAACCATTAAATTACCAACAAACCTTACGAATCTTAAAGTGATGGACAACAGGATCTAAAAACGTAAAATAACCTACTGAATAATCTACCAAATATCTTCAAAAATTATATTAATATACATCTCACAGACAGCTCAGCCTTGGAAAAACTGTGGTCTGAATCCAAAATAATTTTCTGATGCTTAATGCACACCTTCATAACCCTAAATAACATAATTAGAAGTAAATTACAGATTTCTGTTTCCATCACTTTAACCCTACAACAACTGGATTTAGAGTTCTATGTACAGCACATTTGCGAAGCTCACATTGCGACTCAGAGACACAACATTGCTGCCTGTATTTGTACTTCCACGTCATGTTAACATGTACTCAAGGGGGCAGTATATCGTTTCCGACCCCAAATTAACCGACAAGCAAATCCGGAAACTGAATTGCGAGACCGAGTCTGCTCCATTGAAAATATGTTGAAAAAGCAATACATCCATGTGAAAAAGATGCAAAATCATTCAAATGTACTGCTGAAAAGCGCTTGGTGTATGGCAAACAACTGAAAATACAGTGTTTTGATTTCGCCGGGTTATATTACACTTTGGTCGTGTAATTGCAGTTTCCGATTTTGCTGTAGCTCGTTCCAAAGGTAAGGTGCATAATATCTAAAAACATTCTTCAAACAGTCTTCCCCCCCAGTTCAGTATGTGGAACCATTAGAGCAGGGGTCGGCAATTAGGTTTGGCCTTGGGCGATTACAGCGCAGGTTCACAGCTATAGATTCGATTGTGTAAGTTAAGTTGTCATAGAGATGACGGTACGCTGAATGTGATCAGGCCAGAGCAGAGTACACGTCCTGTTACAGCCAGTGGAGCAGTCGGACAAGCGGAGCGCTGCTTGCAGTGGAGAAAGCGGAGATCCCGACCGGAGTCCGGGGTTTGAGGACCCCTGCTTTAGGTGGTGGTAGTTTCTCTGTTTGGACATTATAGCTTAAATATATAGCCTATATGTGGGACTGTTGGTCTGATATTGTGTAAAAAAAAAAAGAAAAAAGAAATAAAAATATCATATTCTCAAAATAATCTGGCGGGCCAGATATTATTGCTGGCAGGCCAATTTTGGCCCGCGGGCCGCCTATTGCCGACCACTGCATTAGAGCCATCCAGTCATGTGACCTAGTGTTATGTGTATTCGATTTGAACTTGGTTAAGGCTGTCAAATATTTAGACAATTTTGATAGTAATGCCGTATAAATGAAAACACATAACATGTCTTTTAGATGCAAGTTGACATGAACCTCTGCAGAGAAGGAGCGACGTGTTGCTAACCTCTGGGAGGACAGCACGTCCACGCGTACGCGTAGGTCCAACCGGCAAAAGAGGCGTGTACAGGACTCTGAGTAGCGACGTGGATCTTCGCATGCGCGCTGACACAGAAGTGTAATTTGGCCTTAACCCTACCAACACAAACCTTACGAACCCTACCTAACCCTACCTAACCCTACCAACACAAACCTTACGAACCCTACCAACACAACACCTACTAACCAAAACCCAATAACCCTAATAAACCAAAGTCTACTAACCCAACTAACCAAACCCTACTAACCAAACCCTCCTATCCCTATCCCTCCTAACCAAAACCATATAGGCTTATTTTAGAACATATATATCGGTCTCTAGATGTGATACTTATCTTGGATTTCTGCTGGTTGAAGTTATCAATAATAACCCCAATGAAAAGGTTGAGAGTGAAGAATGAGCCGAAGATGATGAAGATGACAAAGTAGAGATACATGTAGAGGTTGGCTTCATATTCTGGCTGCTGCTCAACCTGTACACATACATACATACATACATACACACATGCATACACACATACATACATACATACATACATACATATATATACATACACACACATACATACATGATAGATGTAGAGGTTGGCTTCATATTCTGGCTGCTGTTCAACCTGTACAGGTAACGCATGACAACTAAATGCATACACACACATACATACACATACATACATAAATTCATATACATACAGACAAATACATACATACACATATATAAACACAAATACATACATAGACATACTTACATAGACACAAATACATACATACACATATATACACACAAATACATACATATACATACACACATACATATATATACATAAGCATGCATGCATACATACATATATACATACATATACATATATATATACATATACATACATGGGCGGCGATTGGGGCAATCCCCCACCCCCCAAAATACAATTAAAAGCAATTTATATACTAGCCACTAGGGGGTGTAGTTGCAAAATGTGGGTCGAGATTAACATGAGAAACACGATGACACGAGACTCTCTGGCAGAGCAGATCTCATGTTTTACCTGGCTAGTTTCTTGTCCATGGAATGTGATTGTGTGATTCATGGTCCATAAATAACATATCTGGTTACCCACAATATCTCCAAAAACCAAAAGAAAGGACCCATTAGAATGTTCTTGGAGAAGCATTTGCCTTGAATTATATCTCCAGATCAGGCTGGATTCATTAAAGGAATTCAGGGGTTTTCAATTACAGTGGTGCAGGTTATTCAATGTCTTGTGCACACCCTCATCCAACACTTTGAAATAATTATATCCCTTAATGCGGAAAAATCATACAGACAGGGTCGAATGGGATTATTTATATTACACTTTGGAGAAATTTGACTTTGGCCATTGTGTCTTGGATTACATGACTGTATGCTGCTCCAATGGCACAGGTACAAACTAACAGCTATAGCTATAGCCATAGCTATCGAGCCCTTAGCAATCGAGCTATGCCATGATACTAGGATTAAATGCGTTTTTAAAGGCTACAATTAAACACAAGGTCTCGCTTTATGCTGACGATCTCCTACTTTACATCTCTGATCCTAAAGGATCTCTCCCACATTCCTTTAACATATTTGATAGTTTTATAATTTGAGGGTATGAAGTGAGCTGCTTCAACTCTTTGACAGAAACATTCACTCCCCATACTTTCCAGTTAACCCTGTAAAGCCCCAAAATATTTAGTATTTGTACTCCTGTTGTG
>OOFB01020255.1:0-10621 GCA_900323305.1 Trachyrincus murrayi
TGTTCAGACGGCGCTGGCCAACACGACCATTACGGAGCCCCGCGCCCTGGCTGAGGAGGCGGACCGGTTCTTCCTGGCGACCCAGCAGCCCGGTGCAGATGTGTTGGCTGCAACGCTCAGTCCCCCCTCTCCGGGTCGGAGGGCATGGGGGGAGCAGACCGCTGCGGCTCCAGGCCGGCGTGGGGACACGGGGGAGTGTTTTTACCACGCACGGTTCGGGGCCAAGGCGAAGAAGTGCATCGCCCCCTGCAGCTACAAGCCTCCGGGAAACGAAAGAGCCGGCGCTCGGTAGTGGCCCTGAGCGTTGGCGGCACGAGCAGGCTTCTTTTCGTTAGCGACAGTGTCTCAGGTTGTTGTTTTCTCTGTGACACGGGCGCTCAACGGAGCGTGGTTCCTGCGTCGAGGGAGGACGTTGCTCGGGGGGGACATGGACCGCAGTTGACGACAGCTAATGGCAGCCCCATCCGCACGTATGGCGTGAGGCCTATGTGCTTATGTGTTGGGGGGCAGCGTTTCAACTGGGACTTCGTCACAGCAGACATTTCTTTTCCCCTCCTCGGGGCAGATTTTTTGTGTGCTCACCGGCTCCTGGTGGACGTTAGGAACAAACGCTTGGTTGATGCCTTGACGTTTTCCTCCCTTGTGTGTACGCTTGGCAAGGCGGCGTACAACGGGCTGTCGGGCTCGCTGTCAGGTGCGGACAAGTACCTCGTGTTGTTAGCCGAGTTCCCGGACCTGACGCTGCCCACCTTCTCTGCGCCCACCACCAAGCATGGGGTGGAGCACCACGTCACCACTGAGGGTCCCCCGGTCTACCCCAGGGCCCGGCGGTTGAACCCTTCCAAGCTCGCAGTAGCGAAGGCGGAGTTCTCAACCATGGAGCGCCTGGGTATCATCCGCAGGTCTGACAGTCCTTGGGCGTCTCCTCTGCACGTCGTCCCCAAGCCTAATGGTGGTTGGCGCCCGTGTGGGGACTACCGCCGCCTCAACGACGCCACGACACCTGACCGCTACCCGGTGCCGCACATTCAGGACTTTTCGGCGCACCTGGCGGGTAAGCTCGTGTTTGCTAAGGTGGCCCTGGTGCGTGGATACCACCAGGTGCCCGTGCATCCCCTGGACATTCCCAAAACGGCGGTGATAACGCCATTTGGGTTATTTGAATTGGGTGGCAGGGCCAAGCACGTCTCGGTGGACCGGGTGAAGGCTGCTCACCTGGACTTGGACCAGTCGGTGGTGCTGGCACGGCCTCCGCGACGGGGCCGCCCCCCGGCCTTGGTCCCTGTCACCGACCTGGGGCCTACGGTTCAGGTCCCACCGCTCCCATCGACCGCCCCTGCTGGGGTCGCCTCCCCGGCTCCCGTTCTCCGGAGTCGTGGTGGTCGGCCTGTCGTTCCTCCCCGCCGCACGGACTTTGTGTATGGGTGAATTCTGGGGGGGCTTGTGTGGTGGAGCATTACGGGACATAATTCACCGTGTTATATAGTGTTCCCCACGGACCAGTTAGTGTGTGGTACCTTGTTCCGGTTTCCGGTGTTGTTGTTTTTTCGAGCTTGAGTTTAGCATGCTGCTAGTTCATTCAATGCAATGTAATACAATATGCAAAATAAAGTGTGGAGTTCCATACTGAACACCCCGCCTCCAACTCCCTTTCATCGGCTCTACAATATACAGTATATATATATATACGCTCTGAGGGTGCAGAAGTTTTAATGGAGCTGCGTGAGTCAGAGGCTATGATGGAACCTATGATGCATTCGATTACCAGCACGATAAATTATAAACTAATTTATTTGGCAATACTGTATATCAGTTGTATATAACATGCCCATTTCTAATAACAAATAATTTGGGTAACTTTTGAGTAGATTAGATAACTAAGAATTTGGTAATCCAAACTTTATAGTTAATGTCATTTTCCAGGTTACAACCTGGATACAAATGTAGATGATTAAGAATTTGCATAGTGATTTCGATTAGACAAATATTTACCATGATATAACAATAAGTAATTTCTTCTCTCCCAAATATTTTATATCCAGATGCAGGATGCCAGACAGACCTTACAATGGATGACACCAAGAGGATGGAAGATGTGTTGAAGCAAACAACTGAACTTGATGAGTTTAGGATTAAAACACTGGACACATAATTCAGCCAAGAGTCTCTTACATATCTAATTCCTGGGGAGGACGAGTTAGTGGCAAGCAGATTACCGAAGAGAGTGAACTGTTAACTTGTGCTATTCAATTGGCAGACCGTGGGTTTAATGTGGGGGATAGTGTCGGATTTTATTGTGCTTCACTACAGATACCTGCATTCACTAAAGGGAAAACAATCAGCATTAGAGGTGGAGAAAACTACAAAGATTGCCAATGTACGTACGTATGTTGGAAGGGTTATAGGATTACTTAGAAGAAAATATCAGATTCTGCAGAGTAGGACCATGCCCATTGAACACATGGTAACAAAACCAGACAAGGCACTTTCCATGATTGATAAGATTGATGTTATTTGCTGTGTATTGTCAAATTTGTCAGCATCTGTTGTCCCACTAGAGTAATGGAAAAATAACATGCATAAATAATAATAAATAAAATAACAATAACAATAAATATACTACACAAGTCATTTGTTCTAGCTTTGAATTTCACAATATTTAAATGGTAGCTTGTGGTCCCAACACTTCTGAAAGTATGTTTTCTCTGAAAAATCAATCAACTTTGGGAGTAACATCAGGCAAAATTCATTCAACAAAAATGTATGAAAAAATCAAGCTGTGCCTGTCCAGTTTAACATCATCCCCATCCTTGGTCAGACCGAATCCCTTCTCTCCCACACACAGGCGCAGATCTTCTCTGTCTTGCTTTGAGTGTGGTCACTGAATGACAATAGAAAATATGTTAATGATGCATTACAAGAACTTTTCAGTTTAAATGTTTGCCTTAGGATTCCTCCATTTCAGTGTAAATGCACTTCATATGTCTTAACAACATTCATGGGAAATTATGCATTTATAAACATATAAACATATCTTGTTGTAGCACATGATCTGCATATTAGAACTGTTCACACTTTGTTGACATAAAATTATTCTTGCCTTAATTTCACAAATCCCAGTTCCATGACAATCACAGGCAACGACTCCGTCAGGTGAGGCTCCCATGTATGGCCACTTTGGATTCAGCCAGAGACTGCCGTCCATCCAGGAGAACCTCTCATGCTCTGTGCTCATCAGCTTCTCATACTGCTGTTTTTTTGCTGGTGCCTCATGTTTGCATCCGTAGCTGTATTAGCAATAAGCAGAAATATAAAATGAGACAGTCATTTGAATTAGAGTGGTCAGTGAATTTCAGTGGTCTTCCCGGCAATGGAATCCTCTAGTTTCTGCTTTTTACTTTAAGCAGAGGAGAAGTCTATCAGTGCAACAGGAGCTGCAGGAATCTGAAAAATGGCAAACGCATATCAAACAAAGAACTTGCATAAAGAAATCTAAAATACATAACAATCGACATAATACCTTTTTGATGTGATGGCATAAGCCACTTGCATTTCTCCATGGTACAGGTAATGGCATCTTTGATTTTTAACATCAGCTTCAACTGCATGCAATACTGCCCCAACATGTGAGTACCCAGCCATGCAGTTGCAGTGTGCAGTTATTACTTCCATTTTCTTTGGCAATGTTTGGCAAGTTTTCAAAGTTTCACCAGACCTCTGAGAATGGCTGACCTGTAGCACACGAGTAGAATCAAAGGGGCTTCACTAGACCTCTGAGAATGGTTGACATGTAGCACAAGAGTAGAATCTCAGTGAACAGCTATGAGTCGCCAGTGTTTGCACATTTGATGCTAGTGTACCTACATTTGGTTGCACCGACCTAGATTAGGCTTTAACCTGGATTCAAATCTAGGTTTAGCAATAATACAAAATGTAAAAATGTGAGATTTCATAGTGAACATGAATCAACTGTCACTGTTTTCTGTTTACACTACGTAGTCTCAAGTTTCCTCATTCTAAATCATTAAAAGTAACAGTATTATACTTTACCAAGATTTGTAATGGTCTCGCAAAAAACCTTGCAAACACAACAAGTTCCTATTTCTTGGAGCTTGACTGTGTGTTCAAGCCTAATGGTTTAATGATACAATGCTATCTAGCAAGGTTAATAAGGCTAAAAAATGTTGTTGCTTACTGTTGGTACCACCCATCCTAAGCATAGCATTGTAACCTGGAAATTACATTCTAACTTTATAAAGTTTGGTTTACCAAATTCTTAGTTATCTAATCTACTTACAGTTACCCAAATTATTTGTTATTAGAAATGGGCCTGTTATATCCAACTGATATACAGAATGGCTAGTATATAATTTACCTTGCTGGTCATCTAATGTCTGGCTCAGTGACTCATGCAGCTCCAGTAAAGCTTCTGCACCCTCAGAGCGCCTTTCATCTTCCCTTGACTTCATCCTTTCGCCTCGCAGTCTTGATACCTCTGACATGGGTTTACCTTTTGTATATCCAAGGTTTACTGTTGGAGCCGTCTACACAATCCATATGCTTTAAAGCACTAAGGCGGCCTAAAAAACACAAACAAGTAATCACCAGCGATTTGTATGGTTAATTTGTTACAGGAAAGCAAAGACATACATATATATATATACGGTATATATATATATATATATATATATATTATTAGATTATATTAGTATTATTTCCATACAAAGCAAGGAAATAATCTTAAATACCTTTTATGAAGTTGTCACTTTCTGGCTCCTCCAGAAAGACGTAGATTTGCCACCCATTTATAATGGCGTTTTTAGCATTTCTCACCTTTGTGGTGAATCATTTTTGGAACACGATAAAAAGGGTTTTCTCTCGGTTTGACCGATTTGCAACCATACACGCATTTTGTCTGTTCTCAGGAAGAGTAGTCGTGTATATCCAGTTCACTTCAATTCACATACTGATTTGCGGATGTGCACATTTTGTCCATGACTTCACATTATTTGATATGAGGGTGTACATGTATTTTGCACAATATTCACAGCAGCAACTGTAGCAGAAATGTGAGCGTATAAGTTTCTTAATTTGTGATTCGTAGAATAGGATTTCTGCATCTGCAATGAAGAATTTGAGAAGGTGTAACTGTTGTGTTGTGTTTGTGGGAGAGAAAAAACATTTGAAAGTTTGAAACACCTAAAGCATTTTTCTTTGTGACTTGTGACTTGATACACATGACTATTTTCTACAACTACAAATTCCACTGTCACAGGTGCTCAGTTGTTTTGCTCCAATAATACCTTCATATCTGGTCATCATGCCTACCAGGGGGGCTGTTAGTCGAGTCGGCGGTGTCTCTGGCTGCGGTCGAATAGTCAAGAAATTACGTCCTATGTCTTTTCCTAACCACTTTTCCTTGACCTCAATGGAAAACATCATGAGGTCAAGGAAAGATGTGAAGGAGAATTCATAAGGACTTAGGAAAAGACAACCGTGGTGCTAAGAGAATCCGACTGGGCTTACACTAGGCTACGTCATTATGCAACGGCGGATGTTATGGACGTGGGTCAGCCTACAATGTTCTGAAGATGGACTTGAAGATGGCGCATCTTAAATACTTCGCCCCATGCGTTCTTACCATGTTGTTTCATGCAGGCCATATAAACGTGGACAACCTGGTGAAAAATATGATTTCATTACCACGGTTGGAATTGAAAGAAAAAAGGAATATAGGCTACCAGTTGCAAAAGTGAAACGAAATGGTTGTCACATTGAGAATGGTTGCTCACACTCACCCTCCTGTCCACTCATATTTACCGACATGAATCCCAATTAGTATGATTGTTTACATGATGATCTGCGTCCCTTGTCTGTCATGTTGATTGTTTGTTTTCGGGAACAGCCGAATGGTGCGTCTCTTTAAATGTTGCTGCCGCAAGGAATCATGGGACGGCATTATCTCCTTTGCTTTCGTAAAGGATGGTCCAGTGTACCCTATGCTAAAGGAGATACGAAAGGAAGCATTGAAGCATCTTTCCTTACCATTTAGAGAATTCAAACTTGACCTCATGAAGTTTTCCATCGAGGTCAAGGAAAAGTGGTTAGGAAAAGACAGGATGTAATTTCTTGACTATTCGACCACAGCCCAGCTCTTATCATGGCTGCCACTTAGATACTTCCGGGCCATTCACTCAGTTAGGAACCTTCCTAAGCAAAAAAGACTATTCGACCCCAGCCTAACTATGCTATAACAGAACTTTGTGGGGGGAGACAGCACATAGCCTGGGCTGGAAACCAAAAACTGAAAGGGGCGGAGTTACACCATTTTCCCTGTTTTGCTACATAGATATTCTACCGTAAGAAACGCATTTGCGAGTGGCAAGATGGAGCTTTCAGAACAGGATTTTAATACGTCTATTTCAACAATGGCCTGGCTAGTCTACACCGTGTTGATTTGAGACCTTTACAGACACTTTGTCTAAGAACGCTGGTGTTTAGCTTGCCTTCCCACCGGCTAAAGGAAAAGTTTATAGTGCTGGCTGAGTTTGTGTTCGCTGTTAGCCAATTACACACGTACAGATTCTCGCCCCTAGCAACATGATTGGTTGAAACAAAAATTAAGCGAAAGAACACCCAGATTTGAGTTAGTCTGCTATCAGACTAAAGTATTCATTTGAAGTCTAAAGTTTGTTTATCTTCCATGACATCATCATGTATCTTTGTTAACTCTCGCCTGTCCTATAAAAGAGTCTTTCCTACCCGCCATTGCCAAAAATAATCCTCCTGTCACTGATGGCGTTATAAATGGACAAATTGTGGCTAAAAATAGTCTTCCTGAAAGCAGACTCAGAACTTGGATACCTGATCATGTGTGTTCATATCACCCCATTTCACCTGCAGCCATTTCCTCCTCTCTACTCAGTGTTTACATTAGAGCTCTTTATTCATCCCAGAGGGGGAAGTTGGTGACCGTTTTGTCACTAGTGAACATGATTGTGAAGTGATTCAAAGATGTTTTATATAAAGTGATATTAAGAACCGCGCTGTAAAGCTGGTGTAAGGCTACCTAGCACTTAGCTTGTCCCCGACAAATTAAAACAGATATGGCTGTTGGTTTGCATGAAGGAGAGGTGTGAGAGAAGAGAGAAACTGTGAATGCATGGTATACGTGTTATTTCTATTATCCATCTCTGTGTGTGTATCCATATCTGTGTGTGTGTGTGTGTGTGTGTGGTTGTGTGTGTGTGTGTGTGTGTGTATGTGCGTGTGTATGTGCATGTGCGTGTGTATGTGCCTGATTACAGTATAGCAAAGGTGAGAAGTTAGCGTATATTCTTGGCTGAAAAGAGAACATTATATTCTCTGAATATCTGTTTTCTATTTTTCATCTTAATATAATAACCATCTGTCTAAATATGTAGGGGTTGTGCTTTGTTGTATGATGTCATAATATCATATAATTATGAGGGCCAGGTTAGTCTAGTGGTTAGGGTGTTTGACTCCCACCTGAAAGGTTCTGTGTTTGCAGTCTACCTGTAGGTGTCCCTGAGAAAGAAGCCTAACCCCAGGTCTGCACCTTTAAAAAAAATAATCACTAAGTCGCTTTGGACTGCTAAGTGACAAAATAGTGAATAGTAATAAAGACATTCATTTGGCAGACAACAAACAACAACTCTAACAACAACATTACAAACAACATCACAGGCAACATCACAGGCAACAATAGCGACATCAAAAAACAACGGTGAAGTGCAATAGGAGGACAAATTCTGGCTTACTACAATATTCTTTCTATTGGTTCATGAAATGTAGAAAGGTGATGAAAGCAAATGCTTTGTGTCATTCATTTTGGGCCATTGCAAATGGATTCATTGTTACATATTGATTCTGATGGCCCATGGCAACACACAGGAGAAACTATGGGTCATCTGTGTGCAGCTCCTCCATCGTTATAACTCACATGAAGGCTGTTCTTGCTGGACCAGGGAGGTGGGCAATGTTTCCCAACCTTGGGTTCGGGACACCACTCATATGCTTATGGGTATAATGGAAATAAATGCGTACCAATTATACATAAAAAAGGTCTGAAAGGTCTTGTAAACTAAAGGGCCTGCATATACAAACAGACGAATAATGTGTTGCTACGAGCAAACTACTACTAACCACATTGAGTGGCGTGATGGGTCAAAACGCTGTGTGGATGCAAATGCAACTTGGGGTTGCCAGAATAAATATGGGTTCACGGGCCCAAAAAGATTGTGAAACACTGGCGTAGAGCTTCCTAGTGCTTCCTGGGACAGTAGAGCCTGAGAGCAGCTGTTTTGGAGCTCTGGATGAAGAGACAGATGGAGCGAGAGACTGACCTTCTTTTCTTTCTACTTTCTATCTCTTGCTGCTTGCAGACGAGAAACTAGGATGAATCCAGGCCGGTTTGGGCCTTTGTTGTTGGTATTTATAAATGCGCCATTAGATCTGTCTGAGGAGGTTTCTGATATGTGTTGGGTTGGAGCAGCTTCGGTTCTGGGCTGCTGGGACCAAACCGAACCTCATCTAGCCAACAGCCCAATATATCTGGTTCTGTGAAGTGAACTAGGTCAATGTGATCCCCCTTGCCATGTTGCCACAGCACAGGACTATCTGGGTCGACACTGATTGCATCTCCATGCCAGTTTGTAGATGCTCACCCTATGTCCATGCAAGGGTGCATGCACAAGTGTACATGCATCCATTTGCGAGAACCAGCATGAGTTGTTTTGTGTGTGTTATTTAGTGTATTAACACCAACTCTTTTCAAAAAGGAAAGTTGTGTCATATGAGGATAGCATCCACCTCCAGTGGTGCATTAACATTCACCACGAAACGTAAATCCGTAAACGCCCCTTTCTCTTTTTTAATTGAAGTTGACCGGCTATTGATTGCATTGCCCTGCCGGCCGGTAGTTCCACATGAAAGCATGTTTGGTCCACAAAAGAGTCATCGTTTTCATGAGTCAGAGCAGTGAGTCAGGATCCCAAGGCTGCATCCTCCGGGTACCAGCACCAATGCCTCTGTGATGGATCACCATGGCAACATGACCATATAATGCTGTATATAACGATGCATTCTGCGATGGAGGCCATATTTCATAGGCTGGCATTAAAAGGCTTCTTCCGGCTGAAATAAACACCATATTTAGACTATTTATAAGAGTGTGTGTGTGTGTGTGATATCTCTGTATGCATGTGTTGGTTAAATGTAGATATTATTAATATACAGACCAATGTGTATTATGTGCGTCTCTCTTTCTGCACAGTGTTCAGCATCTCTGCTCCTCCTAGAGCTGCTTTGGATAACAGTGTCTCTGTTTAGTAGGATATTAAGTGTTTTAGCTATTCTTTTTGCGGACCTTTAGCTTTGCATCGCCGTCTCTAGGTGCTCCTGATGTCAGCCGAGGGTACATCCTGGTTACGGACTTGGATCTCCTGGGTGCTGGGACCCTGGGTTCTGAAGAGTGGACATCCTCTGTTCTTCAGTCTCATCTTTAGTCTGTGTCTGCTGGTCCTGGTGTCAGCAGCCTCCACGGCCAGCTGGGGAATCTAGAGATCTGAAGAATGGTCAGGCTGTGTGTGTCGATCTGTTCTCTCTCCATTGAGGTGGACCTGACCCCCAACCCCATCTCTCACTCTCCTTCCTCATACTTGGTCATCTATGTGTCTGTACTCATCAATAAGGATGTGGGTCAGATCTTCTTCGACTTTTCATAACCTCGTTCCCAGGCATTCCAAGTGGATGCTTCGAATGTGCGGATAGTGAGAGGGAGGGACTTCTGAGGGATGGATATGCATTTCCATTACATGTTTCGGATACTGCTTTGTCAAATAATTTATTAAAAATAACCATATTTCTTCTCCTTGTTGTTGTTGTTGTTCTTCTACTTCTCACTTACAGCTCACATGTAAGAGATCGGTAATAGGAGGCACCAGAGCTGACCGGATGCTAGCCGTCAATACTCAGCATCCCCTCCTAGTGTAGACCTAGTGCATCCCCTCCTAGTGTAGACCTAGTGCATCCCCTCCTAGTGTAGACCTAGTGCATCCCCTCCTAGTGTAGACCTAGTGCACCCCCTCCTAGTGTAGACCTAGTGCACCCCCTCCTAGTGTAGACCTAGTGCATCCCCTCCTAGTGTAGACCTAATGCACCCCCTCCTAGTGTAGACCTAGTGCATCCCCTCCTAGTGTAGACCTAGTGCATCCCCTCCTAGTGTAGACCTAGTGCATCCCCTCCTAGTGTAGACCTAGTGCATCCCCTCCTAGTGTAGACCTACTGCACCCCCTCCTAGTGTAGACCTAGTGCATCCCCTCCTAGACCTAGTTCAAGTTCAAGTTCAAGGTGTTTACTTGTCACATACATCACGGTGTGTGCAGTGAAATGAAAGTGGCAATGCTCAACAGAAATGTGCAAAGGGCAACAAGTTTACACTATTTACATTATAAAATAACAACACAATATTTACAGTAAGAGCACTAACAAAATAGAAATATAAGAAATTGTATGTATGTATATATGATATAAATTATAAATTATGTGTAGTCGTTACCTAAGTGTGTGTGTGTGTGTGTGTGTGTGTGTGTGTGTGCAT
>OOFB01020256.1:0-11035 GCA_900323305.1 Trachyrincus murrayi
ATGAGTGTGTGTGTCTTTACACAACCCTCTCCACCACTTCATAGGCATTATTGCTAAATATCCTGAGCTTAGTGTCATCACACACATACACACACACACACACACACACACACACACACACACACACACACACACACACACACACACACACACACACCAGCGAAAGCACCAGCGAGAACCCTGAACACATCAACTAAATGAACGCCTAGCATATGAACGCCTAGCTTGAAGGCCAAGTTTCATGTGAGGCAGCCTCTTAAAGTCCTAATAAAATGAAGAGTGTGATACAGTGTGTATGGGTAGGATAGCCCTGTGATAGCCCTGTGATAGCCCTGTGACAGCCCTGTGATAGCCCTGTCATAGCCCTGTGATAGCCCTCTATATAGTTCTATAGCCCCGGCTATAGAGCTATAAGCTGACAACCTATGGTTCAGCCCTTTACAACGTTAACTACATTAACTACATTAACTACATCATGGTCTGAAGGCTTTCGTTCTTGCCGTGTACATGTGCGTGTGCAAGCGTATGCAAGTGTGTGTGTGTGTGTGTGTGTGTTAGTCACACATACCTAGTCGCCTATTGTGTGTGTGTGTCATTTCAAAAGGGTCATGGCTGAAAAGGGGGCTGTGTCGTCAAAATATTGAATGGTGACCTCTATGGGGCCGGTGTGTGTGTGTGTGTGTGTGTGGCGGGGGGGGGGGGGGGGGTGTTTCTTCTATAGGTTAACTCTAGCAGTTTGTAGTCAAGTTGGCCATAGGCTGCGAGACAAAGGGGTGAACAAAAGGTAAGAGCGGTGGTTTGTGACGTGGCGGCGGGCTGGCCCCGGCGGTGGCGGCGGCGGCCGCGGGGTATAAGAGGGCCCACGGACACGGTCCTAGTATCACAGCACACCAACGTTCCCCAGCTAAGCAACCATGGGCAAGGTACGAGCCAACACACCCCACAGCCGCTAGCGCTTCAGCAGAGGGCTAGCCGTGAGCAAGGGACACGCAGCCATAGGGGGTTAGCAAGAGAAGGAGGGTTAGGGGTTAGCAAGAGAAGGAGGGTTAGGGGTTAGGGAGAGTAGATTTAGGGAGGGAGAGGGTTAGGGGTTAGGGGGTTAGGGAGAGTAGATTTAGGGAGAGAGAGGGTTAGGGGTTAGAGAGAGATAGGGTTAGGGAGAGAGGGGGTTAGGGGTTAGGGAGAGATAGGGTTAGGGAGAGAGAGGGTTAGGGGTTAGAGAGAGATAGGGTTAAGGAGACCGGGTTAGGGGTTAGGGAGAGCAGATTCAGGGAGAGGTTACACAAAATGACACACAATTATATGTGTTAAAGGGAGAACAGTGCCCCCTGGAGTCTACTGTCAAGAACTGCAAGCAGTAAAATAAATCTCTACACTGATGTCCACATGAATGACACGCATGTCTGTCTCTCTCCCTCTCTCTCTCTCTCTCTCTCTCTCTCTCTCTCCCTCTCTCTTTCAGATCATCTTTTACGAGGGCCGCAACTTCCAGGGCCGCCAATGGGAGTGCAACAGCGACTGCATGGACACCTTCAGGCACTTCAACTGCTGCAACTCCATCCGCGTGAGCGGCGGACACTGGGTGGCCTACGAGAAGCCCAACTACATGGGCTACCAGTACATCCTGAACCAGGGAGACTACTCCGACTACCACAGCTGGATGGGCTTCAACAACTGCGTCCGCTCCTGTCAGATGTATCCCCCCGTAAGTCAAATCAAATTGACCCCCTCCCCGCCCTCCCACACACACACAGCCGTTACCGAGGTCTGGGGTGCACACATCAAAAAACTGCTCCAGAATTATATGCCTCTCGCTTTCCTCCTCCTCCGAGTCACCTCCTCCTCCTCCTCCTCCCTTAAGATCTATGCTCCTCCCCCTCCCTTAAAGGCCTCCTCGCTCCATCTCCACTCTGGGGTCTAATATAGTCACATCTACCCCCCCCCTTAAAGGCCGTTTGGAGCCCAGAGGGAAAGTCATATCATTTCTGAACTAACCCACTCTGAGACATTCACATTTGAAGTAAAGTGTCTCTTATTGCATTCTATAAGTTTTAAATAGCACTGAATAATGTAGCATATATACTGTACTTCCTACCTATAACCAAGTACAATCTAATGCTTGTATATACAGTACAGAGGAGCAATCTGGATCTACAACAGGCCTTCTCTCTCCTTTCTGACACAGCAGTGCAGACGAATGCATTATCGATATGACCGACAATCTAATGCTAATGCAATCTAACGCTTCCGCCATCTTTATCTGCCACACACAGTACAGGCTCGTGTTATTACATTAAATCTAACGCTCCCTCTCTCTCTCTCCATCCGCCCCACAGTACAGGGGCTCCTACAGGATGAGGGTCTACAACAGGCCTGAGATGATGGGCCAGACGATGGAGTTCATGGAGGACTGCCCCAACGTGTTCGACCGTTTCCACCACCACAACATCTTCTCCTGCAACATCATGGAGGGCTACTGGATCTTCTACGAGCACCCCAACTACAGGGGGCGCCAGTACTTCATGCGCCCCGGCGAGTACAGGGCCTGCGGCGACTGGGGCAGCCACAACCCCATGATCGGCTCCTTCAGGAGGATGAGGAGTGGCCTGTAATCGTTTAAAAAATAAAAGCTGAACTTTTTTTTTTTTCCAAACTAAAAGCGTGTTCGTTGTCTTTTCTGAGAATAACTGCGAAGCAAAAAACGTTTCCTTCATTTTTCACTAAAGCACTATAAATGTCACTTGCCACTGGCTCAAATAGTGCAAGGTGATTTTAATGGCCAGTGAATCTATGATTTACAACTACCATTTAGGCATTTCGAAAACACTTTTCACCAAAGCGAGATTGAGATAGAGGACAGTCGGCCATAATTGTGTTAAATGCCTTGTTTGATGCAGTCTTCTAATACTTTCAGCTAAGATTTCTAAACAAACAATACATTAAAAATTTAAACATCACAAATGACAAACAGAAAAATGTCCATCACACTCTCATTGGCTTTTCTTATTTATGACATTAAATGTGACATTAATGCCGGGGGTAAAGGCAGGCAGGCAATAGCTAGGCAATAGGCAGTTTAGTTGTCACTCACTATTGTCGGGCCATGTAAAAGTGCAACTGTACACCGTTTTCCATAGACAGACAAGAGATTTTGCAGAGACAAAGCATCTGCTTGCTGCCCTCACCAGTCCTACGGTGCGGGGCCCAGCTATAGAAACCATAGTGCTGACACAGCAAGGCCTCACGATCCAAAAGCCCCCTGATCCCTCTGCTGTGGTCTATAAAGAGCACGGGTCCTGGTCCCAGTCTGAACATCCACACACAGTCATCATGGCCAAGGTAAGGACGCAGTGTGTTGTTATCTATCGCCGTGATTCAACGACGCCATCGATTATCAAGAGCTGTACGTTAATGTCGTCTGAATGGCTCCGAGTTGAGGCCAAAAGCTAATCTCCAGACGATAGTCATATTTTATTCTATTTTATAAAGGCGTACGGTAGTTAAGAGTAGATTTTCTTCATGAAGTTCTCTGTAGGCTTAGTATGGTGATTTCATTATCTTAAATATGGTCTCACCTGTACTTCGTCTAGGCTACACAGTTCTTCTGTCTGTCAGTCTTCTCAGTTCTGTTAAATACACATATTATAATTTTTTATAAATGATGAAGAATTATAACCTAACCTAACACGTGTATGTTTATATATGTGGTCCAAATTAACTTTGTCCTATTGAAAACTGAGGCAACGGCGTTCATTGACCTGTCCGCTACTGTTGTGATAACTCTATGTGTACTTTGGCTCACCTGCTGAAACACTTCTAACACGTAGCACTGCGCTCCATTATTTTCTTGTACAGTTTCACTGGCGTCGTACTACAGCACTCAGTGTCTATCGATTCATACTAATATACGAGAGGGTTGTACGTATGCCATTCTGACAGCATTAATATGTCTGATGTGAGTGTGGCTTGCAGCATGGCGTGGGCATCCTACGATCCAAGGTTGCTTAGCACTCACTGTAGCTATTGCAGCTGTAGTTACCTACAGTATGGCAGCCGCGGTGTAGCATTGGCTATGTGAAGTTAAGCTAGGGAATACGCTGGTTAATTAAGGGGGCGAATTAACTTCAGGTGTGATGTGCTCGTGGTGTTTACGTCTCAGTGATCCCCATCCAGTACTGACTGTACGTGAGCACGTTCCAGGGAACGCTTAAGACACTATAGATTCATATTTTGCCTTCTTAACCTACCAATGAAACTACGGCGTAAGATATTTAGATATATTCCTATTTACTTAGAATTTGTTACATATTGCTGATAAAGTCAAGACCAGAAATAGATGTAGGCGATAAGGCATACACCTCAGCTTCTTCCATTTTAAACACCAATATCACTATATTAATAACGATAACTACTATAATAAAGTTCAAAGGGGGAACAAAATATATGGTCAGGCTTGTGAAGGCCCTGAGCCCGTACCGACGGGGCTGTGGGTACAAACAACTAAAAGGTTGGCAAACACTGACTCTAATCTAACAACCATGTCCTCTTTCTCGTCAAGATTACCTTTTACGAGGAGAAGAACTTCCAGGGACGTAACTATGAGTGCAGCAGTGACTGCTCTGAGACCCAGAGCCACTTCAGCCGCTGTAACTCCATCAAGGTAGAGAGCGGGGGCTGGGTGGCCTACGAGAAGTCCAACTACGCCGGCTACCAGTACATGCTGCACAAGGGCGATTACCCCGACTATCAGCAATGGGCCGGATTCAATGACTGCATCCGCTCCTGTCGTATGGTGCCTTCCGTGAGTTCAAACCAGATGGTTTAAGTTTATATATTTTTTATATTACAAATTATTTTCACACAAACACACACATTGACTATGCTATTCTATTGTGATCTAAAATATTCAAATATTGTATTCCAACCTGCAATACATAACTAATTTGCACTGGATTGCCAGTTTTAAGTTTTTTGATTGCTTGAAAATATCTTTCATGACAGTTAAAGAGCAACTACACATGAGACTACTTTTGTTGGTTTGCTGCCATCTACTGGTTGAACTATGTAATTACTATAACATATCTGGCTTAGTACTTTCAATGAGAAAAGCAGTGATAATTTGGTGATATGTGAGGCTTATTCAAAACAGCTAATTGTCGATTTGCTCATGGAGATGTGTATCGCATACGGTTCTCTAAGCGCCATTCCTCCTCTTCTTCAGTACCGTGGCAACTACAAGTTGAAGATCTTCCAGCGCTCCGACTTCCGTGGTCATAACATGGAGCTGGACGAGGACTGCGACGACCTGCAGGAGCACTTCCACACCCGTGACATCTCCTCCCTGAACGTGCTGGAGGGCTACTGGATGCTCCACGAGCACCCCCATTACAGGGGGCGCCAGTACTTCCTGACCCCTGGCGAGTACAGGAGGTACAACGACTGGGGAAGCTCCAGCCCCACCTTCGGTTCTCTGAGACGCTTCACCGAACTCAACTGATTCGTCCAGCGCCTTTGTCTGAAGCCCTTGCCAACACCCTCCCCCGTCAACCCAACCCCCCCCCCCCCCCCCCCCCCCACCCTACAGCTAGCTAGCTGGTTAGAGAAGCTATCTAGCTAGTTAGTGAAGCTAGCTTGCTAGTTAGTGAAGCTATCTCTCTAGTTAGTGAAGCTAGCCAGCTAGTTAGCTAGTTACGACACCAGCTACACCTATCATTCCTGTTTGATTGTGGTCTCGATACCATGGAACTTTGAACTTTGAACCTTAACATTGAATGATGATTTGAGGTTTAAAGTCTGTCTGATGTTTGGGCTTCCAAGGCCGACCCCTCCCCCCACCCTGCCTGCTGCACCAAAGCGATGCTAAGAAGAAATCACAGATGATGATAGTCTTGTGTCGCTTTGGTGGACTGGGAATAGCTGTGGTCCCTCCTGTCCTTCCTGCATCTGAATAAAACTTGATGAAAGTCAATTTAAATGAAAACTTTTGTTGATTTTTTTCTTTTTGATTGACAGGTAATGGTGTCACTATGATTGGTCTGAGGGGAATGGGGGCGGGACAGGTGTGGGGTGGGGGGGGGGGGGGTGTATTGTCAAATCTGAGGATTGACTTTCCTCTTCAGGTTTACTGACTTGACGTTGAACAATCAGCATCAATTGGAAACCTCATTTTTATAACAAAATGTAGAAATTCTACAGTCAGCACCCCCACCCCAACACTCCGCACTCACACAACAAAGTAGAATTATCAAGGAAACTAGTAGTTAATTCTTTGAAGCTTCTTATTAAAGAACAAAAAAAACATGCATCTGAAGACGACGTGTGTAAATCTTTACCAGATCACATGGGGTGGATGAAAGGGAGTCGTATCAGATGCACATCACAGCGCCAGCCAAAGACTCAAAGTGGCCCTGGTTTTTGCCCGGAGCACCCGCGCTCTCTCTCTCTCATTCTCTCTCTCTCTCAGAACAGAAAAATACACTCCTCATCCATAATTCATCAGCCCGAGATACAGAGGCCTTTCAAAAATAAATATCAATTATTGAAATTGTTAATTAAGACTCTGCGTAATTGGCGAAGATACAGATGAATAAATAACTACTGTGACCATTAATTATTGATTCGGAGAAATTTAAAGCCCAGCAGGGAAGGGATTTGAGATGCTCTTTAAGTTCAAGAGCAAGGAGAAATATGAGTTTTGGCCTTGAGTAATGTCCAATTAAACAGATGTCGGCTTTCGCAGCGCAAGTCCAGCGATTTGCCCTCGCGCCTTTTGATACCCGCGGAAAACAATACTCTGCAGACGCTGTGCATCAACATGGTGCTACATGGGATAACTGATGTGCTGGAGGGGAGGGGGGGAGGGGAGGGGCTGATACGAGATGAGAACAGAGAGAGATCAGAAAGAGCCGGGCCCTCTTGTCATAAGTGGGTGATAATCCGAGGGGTTACGGGAGGTCAGGGGTCGAGGCCTGTGGTTATGATCTGCAAAACTCAGTTTACATAAATTAAATAGTAACAGTCAAGCTATTGAACTTCTCTGTAGTTCTTGTTTATTATTATAAACAATAACTTATTATAGTAATAAGGACTATAGTAAGGACTTATTATAGTCGTTAAATCTCAAAGAGTGAAGGACTATAGTAAGGACTTATTATAGTCCTTAAATCTCAAAGAGTGAAACACCAAATGTGTTATTAAGACACAGGGGCCACCATGTTGCTGATAAGGCAATGACCACATGATTTGCTGTGTTGCGTTTCTGTAGACTTATGATTCATATTTGCATGTTTTATTTCTCTGTGCAATGTTGCAGTACAAGCAACTCTCAGGGGTGTAAAGCTTGCATTGTTGTTTCGAGACTGGTTTGGGATTCACAAACACAACTTGAGATAGAGAAAATAGATCTGATAGGGTGTGTTGGTGAGTGAAGTTTAAAAGTGAAGTCAGGCTTTGAGGGCATCATCAATATCACAATCTATTGTCTGAGTCACTATACTATTGTGATTCATCTTAGATATTTAGGCTGGATTAGAGAAAATTCCTTAATGTCCTATTCATCATTTTGTTCAGACACTTTTTTACTTCAGTAACTTTTAAATACACCTCATCTGTACCTAATTAACACAAACATCCCCTTATATGTGTGTGTGGATGTGTGGAGCTCCGTCTGGGCTTCTCGGACACTTTTCTGTAGCCTATTCATATTTGTGAATACATATTTTGCAATTTGAATAATGAATACTGTACATAGTAAGCTTTTAAAATACATTTTTTAGTGACAAATATAT
This sequence comes from Trachyrincus murrayi, assembly GCA_900323305.1. Classification (NCBI taxonomy): domain Eukaryota; kingdom Metazoa; phylum Chordata; class Actinopteri; order Gadiformes; family Macrouridae; genus Trachyrincus; species Trachyrincus murrayi. The sequence continues at coordinate 7,788 of OOFB01020256.1, forward strand.
ATTTTTAAAGATTCTTCCAGAAACCCCCCAAAAATTAGCTGTTGAGGCTTTCAGGGGGTCTCAAGTGTCAATCAAGGGGTCTCGGACGGCCCCACCAGGACCCCCTGCTTCCGCCGCCATTTAAACGGTGCGTTCCATCGATTCTCACAGCAGAACTTTTTTTTTTTCTTTCTCTTTCATATCTCCCTTAGACTCGGTGATAGCGAGTGATGGAAGGGTAAGAAGTGCGTTTTAGAGAATGAATTCTTTAGATGAGAGAAAAAGAGAACAAGAGAGAGAGAGAGAGAGAGATGGAGGGGGAGGAGGGTGGAGGAGATAGGAAAGCCAGAACATACGCCCGTGGTTCCGTTATTCCTTCTCGCTTCTCTCGTCTCTTCTCTCGTTTCATTCCTGATGGCTGGGTAATTAAATCTCAGTAGTATTGTCTTCTGCTCTTCCCTGGCTTCACTCGCAGCGATGAGCCCCCCATGGGCAACTTTAAAAAGAGCCCCTTCTTCCAGACAAGATGTTTTTTCAGATCCACACCACATCTCTCTCTGTCTCTTTCCCATTCATTTGTGTTCTTTGTGGAGGGAAAAGAACAGGAAAAAAAACACCACACTAGCCAGGACAAGAGACGAAACATACGGGACAAGAAAAGCAAAGGAATATCCGACATTTCATCTCTAGCGATCAAAGCCGGCGCAAAAAAGAAAAGAGAAGCCAAATATTCCTTTTCAACAAAACTTTTTTTTATTTGACATAAGATAAATTAATACCCGAGCCGATGGTTGAGTGTGCGAGGCGTCGGCAGACGGCAGCTCGGAGGCTGGAGTCGAACAGGCTCCACGTGAAGACGTTTAAGTTCTCCCCTTCAAGGTTAAAGCGCGAGGCAGAGCGTCAATTACACTTGTGTGTTGTGTTAGAGGCGTTTCACACACTCAACCATACAGACAAGAAGAAGAGCTGAACCCTTCAAGAAAAAGGGGATGCAGTTGTACATGACTGAGTAGGTATGCCGACGTAGCTGGCATCTCTTACCGATTTGGGCCTTTAAAATATGAATAAACTACTAGTAACTAGTGAATCTTTCCCACTTGGGCCTACTACATTGATGAATACACATGAATTCAGCTAAAATTGTCTTCAAGTATTGACCCCAACTTCTCATTGGCCTAGGAGTCGGCAATCCAAAGTCCAGTTGGACCCATGTTCTAAAATATACTGATTCAATCTAAAACACATCAACACACAACCACAGCAAAACAATATAGAACGGATGAACGTGACGACACATAGACATTATTGACCGTATGCTTATTGACTGCTATGGGGGTAGTAGGACCACAGAGGTAGAACACAGATATCTGAGCGGAAATCAATCGCAATGCTGAAATAAACTACATTTCCCACCATGCCTCACTCGTTCAGGTAAAATATGTCGGCTATTCACATTTCATGATGAGAAAATTTGAATTAGAGCACGCTCAAATGTTCAACTCCATAGGAAAAGCAATGCTGAAGCACCTTTTTTAGAAAGTAATTTCTCTCCAAGCAACAATAAAGTAGCTATCTAATCTAATCCAACTGTAACCTCCACCTCGGACCACTACCAGGGAAACACCGAGCGCTGCACTGAAACATAGCCCAGTAACAGACTACCCTCATGGAAAAGAGTTCGCCACCAAATGATGTCCAATAGGAAGGCACCTACAAGATGGTCTTCTCCAATAGGAAGGCACCTACAAGATGGTCTTGTCCAATAGGAAGGCACCTGCAAGATGTTTGTCCAATAAGAACACACCAGGAGCTGAGGTAGAATTAGATCTTTGTGAACTCTTCGTCCATCAACTGGAGTGTGTGTGCGTGTGTGTGTGTGTGTGTGTGTGGCGTGTGCGTGTGTGTGTGTGTGTGTGTGTGGGGGCAGGTTGTGCTACAGGAGTGAGTATTTGGTGCTTGTGCTTCTAACCTTCACACTGTATAGTTCCAGAAGTTGCGGTATGTGTGTCCGTGCCGTGTGTGCATACCTGCGTGTGTGTGTGTGTGTACCTGAGTCTGTGACTGTGTGTGTGTGTGTGTGTATGTACTGTATGTATGTATGTATGAGGCCCTGTTTACATGAGCAGTTTGAATCTATTTTCAAATCATGATTTGAAAACCGTCTAAACAGGCGGGAGCGGTTGTACAAGAGATGTAGACAACCGCTACATTCAAGATGTCAAGTCACATGCGTCGTGGAAAATATGAAGTACACACGTAAAACCACATAAAACATATAAGCTTCTATACCCTATCGGTAATTAAGTAGACCCTTATATAAAGTCTATCGGCACCTCAAAGAGAGCTCCCTTCCTGAACTTCCATTGTACTGTTTAATCGACTCAGACTCCCAGTATGTGTGTTGACAAGTAACTAGGCTACCAGTCTAGACGATGAGAATCGCTTCTACCTCCTTTTTCCTTACATCACACCTCAATAGTTGCAGACCATAGGAACCACTAGTCATTGGTTGTTTGCATCCTTTGATGTTTGTGTTAACAATGTGATATTTCCCCATATAAGTCATGAACATTCATTGTCTCTTCGAAGATGCTTGCTATATTGCTACCTGTGTCTTCCCATGATCATGCCCAATTAAATCAAATACTTTGCTGTCAAGATACGTCCTAAAAAGAAAATACTTTTTCATCAGATGTGGTGCAAACCTGTATGCGTGTGCCCATATCAAGCAGGCATCTCTCGTAAACTGCCCCTACGTGTAAACAGGCTGAGACGCTTGTGAGCGCGTTGTAAACAGATCATGTAACCATGTAAACAGGCGGAGACGCTTGTGAGCACGTTGTAAACAGATCATGTAACCATGTAAACAGGCGGAGACGCTTGTGAGCACGTTGTAAACAGATCATGTAACCACGTAAACAGGCGGAGACGCTTGTGAACACGTTGTAAACAGATCATGTAACCACGTAAACAGGTGGAGACGCTTGTGAGCACGTTGTAAACAGATCATGTAACCACGTAAACAGGCAGAGACGCTTGTGAGCACGTTTCCTGCCTTTCCTGTAAACAGATGAGCTTTTGAATCGAGGCACAATCTAGATTCAATAAGGGCTGAAGAATTCGTGTAAACAGAGCCGGTGTGTGACTGTGGGTATATGAGTGGCTGTGTGTGTGACTGTCTGTGCGTGGTCCAGTCTGCAGCCCTAGTTGGCGTCCCTCTGCCCAGCCGGGGGCGGGGTGACGGGGAGGGTCTGGTGGAGGTAGGTCAG